>SNQJ01S0161972.1:0-21518 GCA_010110895.2 Picea sitchensis
AAGTGGTACCTAACCCAAGCGACATTAGTTCCAATATCAATTTAAAGCATCAAAGTGCATAAAAATAGCTTGAAATGTAAAGATACCTTAAGTAACCCCATTGAATGGTAGGGAGATGTCAACTATGTCAAAACAAGGCCAAAGGGGTGGTACTGGTATATAAATGGAGGTATGTGGAGTATAATAGAGGCAAAAAACATGATCAAAACCGGAGACCAACAATTTGTCTCATTGAGACAAGATTTTGAATCCCTTGTAGGGTTATTTTTCTCCCTTCTACATCTTCACACTCCAAAGTTTTATTGTAACAATCCAACTTGGTTTTATGGGAAGCCAACCAGTCCATGGAAATCAACAGGTCATAAGATCCTAAAGGTAGCATGTTTAAGGTGGCTTGAGTGGGTAATCCATTGATAATGAATTGGCAGGCTGGTATGACCTCTGTTACCTTTCTTTTGGTTCCAGTGGCTAGTTGTACCAGCCACGATTTAGCATCTTTTACTTGATGCAATTTACATTTCGCAACAATTTGAGGGGCAACATAACTTAGATTAGAACCAGGGTCAATTAAAATGGAAACTAGTTGGTTGGCAATCATACCTTCCATCTCCACCACTGAAGCTTGGTGGTCGGTTTGTCTATTATCCAAGGCTGCATAAATTTGTGGCATGCTCCTAGCCACATCATTAACTATGGTAGCCTCTTGGATAGTGTAGACCCTCCTATTGTTTTGTTTCCTATGTGGATAGTCCCTCAACAAATGTTCTTCTCCACAACCCCAACATTTCAAAGGTTCTCTCTTTGTGTCATCAATCTTACCTGGGGCAGCTCCAAAGGGTTTATTACCGCTCTGAGATGGAAAATTTTGTTGACATACACTTATAGTAGGAAGGATCATCTTAGAACTTTTCCCATGGTTCTTAAATCTTGAGGATTTAAACCCCTTCTTCTTGAATCCCGAATTACTTTTCTTCTTCCAGTCCTCATGAGGTTCTATCTTATTCTTGAATTGCTCATAGAAATACCTTTCCTTCCGGATAGTATCTTCTAAGGTATTTGGCTCATCAAATTCAATTCTGTCCTGGAAGGACTGAGGTAGTCCACTAATGAATCGTTGCATCTTTACCTTTTCATCATTTATGTAGGGTACATACCTTATCAACTCAAGAAATTTATTGATATACTCATCTATTGTGAGTTGTCCTAACTTGAGTTCATAGAACTCTTTGGTCTTCCCATCAAAGTATTTCTCTGACAGATACTTCTTCTTGAAGTATTTCTCAAATTGTTTCCATGACAAATCCTTCTCATGGATTCCTTTCACATTCCTAAGGTCCTCCCACCAAATGGAGGCCTTTCAATTCATGTTGAAAATGGCTATTCGAGCCTTTAAGTTTTTAGAGTAGTCATGGATTCTGAAGTACTTCTTCAAGCTTAGTAGCCAGACTTCTGCTTCCTCCCCCTTCTTAATTTCTCCATCGAAAGTGGGTGGTTTGGCTTTCTTAAATTCTTTAGGGTCATGGATCTTGGAATGTTTCCTCTTCTTTCTTTTCCTCTGGGAATGTGAACTAGTTTTTCTACTAGAAGATTCCTTGGAGTTGTCAGTTTCCTCACCAGAGGATTCTTTCGTTGAGTGTCTCTTAGCTCAATGTTGGGCCTTCCTTGAGGTGCTCCTCCTTGTGTGGACACTTTTAGGACCATGCTTTCGTATCTCAGGTGGACTTTGAGTTTTCTTAATATGATGTATGTTCATGTGACTGGCTACTGGTCCATGTTGCAACTGCTTTTGTATATCTGATAGGCTTTGCAGTAGGACTGTGTTAATTTCAATTTGCTTTTTCTGTTTTTTTATCAACCTTTCATTGTTAGCCTTGCAGCTCTGTATTTTTGCCAGGAGGCTTCTTATAGTTTCAGCCAAATCTAGAGGGGTTTCCACCGCCCTCCTCTCATTAAATTATTCCTCTCTATGGTGGGAGGTTTCCCCCAATTCAAGGTGTGTCACCATCCTGGACGCTGTAGTTATCCTATTGTCTGTTGACCACTTGAGTGCTAATAAAACATTTTCTGTTGTTTAATTATCTACTAGTTTATAAACAACACATACACTTTGTAAGGTGAAGTTAGCTTCTTTACTTGAAATGCTAGCAGTACATAGTTCAGATTTTCAAAACATATGACCACAACAAAAGGTTTCATTCCTCTCTTTAGTGGAGGTTTAAATAAGCTTCTTATGAAAGGGGTAAGCTAGGGTATTACCCTAAAATTTCTCTAACAAGATTTTAAGCGACTCGTTCATGAGCGCAAGTAGGCCAAGTGTTGTTGCCCACTCTAATACCAATTTTAAAGACACACAACCCATTAAAGGAACATTTAAGGGACGGGGCATCAAAATTTCACTTTCTTCCAAACATCTCTAAACCTCTTCTTAATGACACCATCATCTTCTTCCCATTGGGAGCTTTCCAACGACTATCGTCATACTAAAAACCGAGCTCTGGATCAAAATTTATGGCCCCTTAAAGTTTCAGGGTCCATATCATATCTGCCTCAAGTCACTTCATTTCCATGTGGCTCTTGCCACTTGTCTTCCTACGTGGCGTAGATGTGGCATCCACCACCCGCCCCTTCATGTAACACATAAGCTTAGGGAAATTCTGCGTTCAACAGTTCGACACCGAACACCCCTTTTTCCTTCTATGCGCCTATCCTACAGAGTCGCAAAATCTCACAAACCCAAAGGATCTCAAAACCTTGCCACGTGGCTCCGACCTTCGACCCTTTCGGTTTATCTATGATACTACACTCCAAACCTCCAAGTTTTGAAGTCTTGAACTCCCGAAGGGTCCACCCTTACTTGTGGTGGCGTATTAAATGCAGAGGTAAGGATAGGTGGGTCCTAGGTACTCCACCTGCTTATAAGCCAAACATATATGTGCCAAGGGGTGACACGCGACAGGGAAGAGGTGACACATGGCCCTATCAGTGGGTGACACATGTCACATTCTAATGGGCATATAGGGTTTGCGAAAAGCACAGATCGAGGTGACACATGGCATGTCGGACATGGGTCCACATCACCCTGGGTGACATCAGCATGCCACATCACTCTAGAATGAAAACCTTCCAATGCCCCTTAGATGTCATGGTTGAGAAGTGTCCACGTAGGTCCATAAATCTACAACCTTTGTTGCTTCACAACTTCGACATTCAGGGAATACGCTGTGTGATTTCCTTGTTACTCCCATACTAGTCAATGCCGAGCTGACCACAACCTAGGTCCAAGGGTGAGGGGGATCCCGAGTGATCCTCAGATCAACGGTCCTCATCACTTTGCGAGTTCAACATTTGGGGATTTTACCTGCTTGACACTCCCTTTCTCCTGGAGTGGTCAAATCCGGACTGACCGCAAATTAGATCTAACGGCCAGGAATGACCCCAAGGGTCCTCAGATCAACTGTTCAAATCACTTCGTAACTTCAATGTTTGGGAGTTTTGGCCATGTAGTTTTCGTTTTACTCCCGGAGTAGGGTTTGGCTGGAGTGCTTTACACTATCTGTTCACTAGTAGATCAGACAACAATGAAGGATCCTGAAGGATCCTTAGATCCATGGTTCACATTAATTCATAACTCTGACATTTGGGGGTTTTGGTGCTAAGACACCTCCATTCTCCCGAAGTGGTCAATGCCAGACTGACCTCGATGTAGATGCAATAGTCAGGAAAGCTCCCAAATATCCTCGGATCTACGTCTCACGATGCTTCGCGACCGGAAAGCGGGTTAGGGTTTAACGGTAGGATCGATTAAGGGGTAACTGCCCGCTGTTGGTCAACCTCTTTAGTAACCGTACCAGCAGTTACCTTTGGTTATTTTCAAGGGCTGTGAAGTCATATGTCTCCGAGCTATGACTCCCGGAGTTTCGAAGTCAGAACAACTTCGCTCCTTTTGGGCCTAGCGAAGGGTTCCCAGGTCTTGGTCATATGGACCCTCTCACGGGTCTCGGGGCTGCACGTCCATCTCTTCACCATGATTTAGTTAGGGTCGTGGTCATGAACCCCCGGTCACATTGGCAATTGGTTTGAAGGAAGCGCCTTCCATTCACTGGAATTACATTCTAAAGCAAAGAAAGGTATTTCTTGACCAATACAAGAACTGTAAACTTACTCTTAGACTCGTTTACATACCTAGGTCTCATAGCTCTCCAAATGCTAAGTTGAAGCAAGAATAAACCATTCAAAATCATGGGTTCATAGAAAAACCATAAGCATTCCTACTTTAATATTACCATACAAATTTTGTCAGTCACATACATTGAACCATTATTTCAATTTTAATATACAGAGCATAAAAATACTTATCAGGAACCCATAATTTGTGAAGAAACTGTTGAAAGGGGTGCCCGTTTCCACACAACCGTAGGCACAACCACTTCTGAACGAATTTACCACTTGGTGCCCTATAGAGAGACCATGATTCTCTAAGAGATACACCTTATTCTTGTTCAATGATAGTTAGGGAAGTAGGTTACTCTTCTCCTCCCACAAGACTTGGCAAAACTATTTTCTCTCTACCAAGCAAGGGGGTTTACACTCTTCTCTGCAACCTCGTTTATAAGCTTGGATTGAAAATGAAGCCAAAAACTTATTTTTCCTCTGCCCACAAGTTCCTTTTCTTTTCTTTCCTTCCTCAACAAAATTGCATGGGTCCAAATCCCCAGCTCGTTGTCAGGTCAAGAAATATTTCAGATGGGTACTCTACCCATCTCCTCATTAACTCTTGAGGAGGACTTCCCAACTACCAGCCTGACTAGTAACTTATTTCTGGGTCATAGGACTTTTTTGGGTCTAATAAATTTAAATTCAGTATGGTACTAGTCTGGATATGGTCATCTCAACCATTTGTAGTCCCCCTCACCCTCTCACTCATAGCATCATGGTCTACCTTGGAAAATCCCCCCCTCAACAATTATGCAACACTATCCATTTGATTTAATAACAAAAAATATTTATATATTTACATTACCTTTTATAATAAAAAAGGTTCATCAGTTCCAAAGTCCACACATATTCAGTCTGCCCATAGTCTATAGGCATGTTATAGTTATATTTACAATCTAGGGGAAACATGGGTATTACAGTAAACCTGAAACAACGCATACTCTTGACCACCATTGTCAATAGAGGTAGCTAAGGAAAAATGGTATCACCCCGAGAATGTTGGAAATTAAACAAGGCAGAGCTAACCAAGCTCAAATTTTTCGAGGCAATACCCGAGATCAAGGATATTTTTATCAGGGGCAAATTGTTTGACTTCATATGTGCCTTTGAAGGACATAACACAGGGGTTTCCATAATATTTGCACATAACTTTGATGGTTTTAATACTAAGATTGATCCGGATTATTTTTGGAATGAAATGAAAGCAGAGATATTACAATGAGATAGACATAAAAATTGCCAGAAACAAAGAAATATAACAATACATGATTTCTATTAATGAAAAAAATGTACAGAGATTGTAAAAATACAGAGTGCAAGACTCCCTAGAATGGTGGTAGATTTATCTCTGAAAAGAGATGTGATGGCTATGCTCATTCGCAAGAAGATGATTACAATGAGGCTTTGAAGGAATTTTTATGATAAACATGAATGCCAAAACCCTAGACATCCAAAAACCTAACTCTAGGAGATGAAGCACCAAAAGTCATGTGGGCCCTGTTGGGGTAAGTTAGTACATTAACTTCCGGGGGTTGTAACCTTTGCATACAATCTCCGTTTTAGGCATGTGATAGCCCGTTGGAAAGGTATTTTTGAGAACTATGCATTATTCCATAAAACTATAACTTTTTTTGTAGTTTGAATATAGCAAGACAAGAAAACATTGTTTAGATCCCCAAAACGACCCTGGAAGTACATAAAGATGTACTGACAAAAAAACTTCCAAAATAAGCCAGTTGGAATAGGTGGGCGACCACCAATATCCACCTAGATGCTGTGTAGGGATTAAATATATCCCCATAAGTGAAAAACCCACAATTACAAAGAAATGTCCCGATTACAGAGAAACGTGCTAAACTGAAAACTGTCCAGATGAGCCAGTTAGAATTTGGAATAGGTGGGTGGCCACCAATATCCACCTGGATCAATCCTCCCCCCTTATGAAGAAATGGTCTCCATTACGTTGAGTGCCCTAGGAAGAGGGAATGGATCTTCGTTGATCAATGTAATGTTTTGGGGCTCGGGCCCAACGCTTCTACCACTTCGTGCGCCCTTCCTTATGTTTTGGGAGGCTTCCATAGTGCAAGGTATATTTTTCCTGCGCGTGGTGGATTTGGCACGGGCCCAAGGAAGTAATCTTGATCGATCTGGGATAGCAAGATGAACTACAAACATTGCATAAGCTCGATTGGTGAATAGAATGCATGCATAACCACCATAATTTATAACGGAGCAGGCTAGAGGTGGAATCATGCCGGGGAACACTGGATTCATGGCAACTGAAGGTTTCAAAGCAGGCTGAAGATTTTTCATAGTGCATTCATGTGATGAGCGCACTTAGGGGTGTGTAAAGTACAACTGATAAGGGATGCAGAGCATACATGATACGATCATCATGATTTTCCATTCATTCAGCCCCCATAATGAGTTGATGATGGTCATTGCACTTACTGACACGACTTCTATTTAACAACTTGCCTTGACCCTTAGTACATAAAACTTCCTTTCTGATAGGACCCGACTCCTTGGAAACAAACTGGTACGATTTACACATGTTTTGAATTTGACATCCCTTCCCGACTACAAGGGCCAACCGACCACTTGCTGACCTCGACACCTCTGTTGTTCAGTACCTGGCCTCACATGCTTTGACACACGAACCCTAACTTGACTAAGACCAACCCTTACTAAAAAGAGAAATGATGGCGCTAATAGGCTCTAATTGGCGTAAAGCATCAAGATCTATAGTTCCTTATACATAGGTGTGTGGTGTGAGTTCTTTTTGTTTTGCATATATCATATCCAAAAAATCCATTTTATTTTTATTTTTTGAGATTTCACTACATGTTTTGACCTTGGAATCTAGTTTACATGTGTGGACAGGATTACAAGGACTTTTTTTCTGTGGAAATGGTAACTTCCATCGAACTTGAGGTCTGTGTTCCCAAACTGACATATAGGGATAAGTTTTTCTCTGCATCCACTATTTGCATTATTAACCGTTCGTTTTCTCCTCCTATGCATGAGGTTTGATCCCATTAGGTTGCTACATTAGCCATTATGTGTCCACATCATAACTTGTTCGGTAGTGCCTACCCTCCATGGGAGCCCTAGTGAGCACCCAAATTGTCATTCGGTGCCCATGCTATGATCTCTCATAGGCCAGGGAATCCTCCTATAGCCCAACTATGACTTGACGTTGAGACCCATTTTCTTCTCTTCATCTATATTCTGGCCATATCACAAGGGGCTTCCCAAATTTACATGGTTCTTTACGGTCGCTTATGCATGTTTTTCTTGTGTCATTTACCTCATCGTTGCCCTGTTGTTTTCCCATATTCTGTTCACCACCTCTGCATTATCCTTTGACCATCCACCTCTTGCATTAGTTGGTCTCTGTTTGCATCCATCTACCCATGGAGAATGCAAGATACCAGATATATAAAATATGAAGAACAGAAATGAAATGCTAGAAATGACAGAATAACAGTAAAATATCCAGCATAATTTTCACAATACACATAAATGATATACGAAATAACAACAGAAATAACACTTTGATTCAGATAGCAATGTTCACAGGCCTCTTCGAGGGGGCAACCTCCAGTCGAGCAGCGCTCTATTACAATAATCTCCAAGCTAGGGTTTTCATAGCCTCGACCCTTATTTATACTAAATGTGTCTATTAAGAGAAGCATCTAGAGGAAGATCCTTCTAATGTCTATTAAGAGAAGCATCTAGAGGAAGATCCCCAGAAATTTAAGCTTCCTATTAGGTCTTCTACATCCTACTTTATTCTATTTTGCATTGAAAGGTCTTATTAATATTGACCTTATTACATCCTAATACATTGGATCTACTCCTGCGGGTTAGGACCTTAACATGTCCACCCCTTAAAACAACCTTGTCCTCCAAGGCTTGAGATGTGGAAACCGCAGAATGGTAGTCGGTTCCCAAGTGGCACCTGCTGCAGTCATATCTTTCCACCGCATCAAGACTTTGATGGTTCTCCGACATAGGCTTATGCCCCCGCCAGTCCAAAACTGCTTCGGTTGTAGCCAAATGGATCCTTCTTCTCATCTAACTCGAAGGTTTGAAGTTGGCAACGGGTTCCAATCACCTTCTTCAAGCATGAAACATGAAAACAAGATGTAGCTTTGACCGATCATGTAGTTAACCGATATGCTTAATTTGTCCCATTAATGCATTGAGAACCGTAGGGCCATAAAATTTGGTGCTAGCTTTTGACATCAGCTCTCGGCCTGAGGGAAGCCGGTTTATATGGTTGCACCGTGAACACCGATCCCTCTCGTATAAATTGACGTCAGAGTGACCTTGATCCGCTTGTCGCTTTCCATTCTATTCTCGGGATTACAACCAAGTTCTTCTGGCGGCACTAAGGATATCCCTGGATCAGTAGTCATCGCCCAACTCTTGTTCTGCATGGAGATAAATCCTATAGTATTTCATTCATACAACGCCGTGTTGAGTCATGCGAGTATCAGAGTGGTATGTAGGTTGTACCGCCATTCGAGGGTAAACCATTGAGCCCACCGGTTGTTGCAGGGCAAAGCACCCCTTTATATGTTTCCAAACACTTGTTGATCACTTCAGTTTGACCATCCGCCCGATGATAAGTCCTCAATGAGATGCAATTGTGTGCCTCAGAAGCTTAAATAGTTCTTCAAACCGAAAGTTGGGTCTCGACGTAAACAAATAGAGCTCTAGCCAAGCAGCCAAAGACCATCCATGAAAAATTGAGCCACCGGATGCAGAATGGGTGGTAAAGAGCACAAAAATGAGCATATTTGGTGCTGAGATCCACCAACACCATTAAGGGGATTGATTTATTCCCGATTTGGGTAAGCCCGTAATAAAGTCTATAGAGATATCCTTCCAAATAGCAGGTGGGATTGGGAGTGGTTGTAGTGTGCTTGGATATTTGACTGCTTCTCCCTTGTTGTGTGGACATACCTCACATTCAACCACAAACTACATCCTACTGCACCTTCCCAAAAAGAGCCTTTGACTTGGTCATATGTTTTGTGAACCCTGGTACCGGTAGTGTAGTATGAAGCTCGTGAAATGACTTTGAGCCGGATTTGTCACTTTAAATACAAATGGACTTTGTTTCGAAGCTCATCCTAGAGCCAGAGTACCCTAGGGGAGCTGAAGCATTGGTCTACAATTACTGGATCAAATGCGAAATTTCGGATCTTATAGCCATTCCTGGAAAACAACTCGGAGCCAATCTAATACAATAAAGGAAAGAGAAAAAAGGGATCCTTCGCCTTCATATTTCCTCGACAAAGGCATCCAATGCCAATTTACATTATTGTCTTTTCCTCTTGTAAATGATCTCATAATCATCCAAAGAGCTTAGTGACCCATTTTTGTTTCTCCGGGAAGGAAATGTGCGCTGTTCCATAAAAGTACTTGAGGCTTTGATGGTCTGGCCTTAATTTGGAATCATTGCCCCAAGAGGGCATACCATATTCAAATCCATACGCATCGCCAACATTTCTTTTTCATAAATTGGTTTGCTCAGATTCTTTTCAAACAGCTTGTTTGCTAGTGAAGGCCAAAGGTCAATCTCTTGCAAAAGGACAACACCAATTCTTTCCCCGAGGTGTCAGATTCCAACACAAATGTTCGTGAAGCTCCGGGAAGGGCCGTAATCCGCCAGAGTGGTGTACATGGTCGCCTTCAAGGTTTGAAAAAGCTTCTTGAGAAGTCGTACTGGGTCCAAGTGAAAGAGTTCTTTGAGGAGAGTCGGAGCGTGCCGCATCTTCCATAGTTCTAACGAATCCTACATAATACCCTGTGAGGCCCAAAATACACGCAAGCTTTGAGAGTCTTTTGGCGCGCCAGTCTTGCATAGCGCTCTCAATCTTTTTCGGGTCCACCCTCGACGCCTATCCTGCTCCACAAGATGACCTATTCTACTTCTGATGCACCAAGCAAAAGCATCGGGAACGCCGTGAAAAGCTAGTGTTGAGTGAGTAGGCCGAGAACTTGATCCACATGAGTAAGATGGTCTATCCATGTCTTTCTATATATGATATAATCACATCAAAGAAAACTACAAGTTCTGACCCGGAGAAAAGGGCTACGATGGTTCATGAGGCTCTGGAACGTGGAGGGGGTGTTACACAACCAAAGGGCATGACCAAAACTCGTAGTGGCCCTCATGAGGCGAAAGGCGGTCTTGGGAATGTCGTGACTCTTTCATGTGTGTATCCGGGCGAGCAACCGAAGATCATTTTGCGAAGAATCACGCCACTCAATTCATCCGTGAGGTCATCACCTAAGAATGGGAAATTTGTCTCTTGATGGTGGTTTTGTTGAGAGCACGAAGTTAGGGGATTAATATCTCCAAGAACCTTCTTTCTTCAGCACTCATGACGACGGAGAGGAGTAAGGGCTCATACTAGGATCGATGACTTCTATAAAGAAGGAGTTCCCCGACCATTTTTTCAATTTCATTCTTGTGCAAGCAAGTGGCTTATATGGACGTGTATTTGGGGGAAGGCTTCCGGGACAAGGGGAATGGAATGATCATGGACACCGGGCGAAGGAGAAGTCCCTGGGAGGAAAAGACCGCTTTACGTTTAGAAAGGAGGGTTTAGAGGTCTTAGCACCTGGGTGGATCTCTATGGCTCGTATGGCGGAGTTGATATGACAACCAATGACCTTTTTTGAGGAATTTTCCATGCGATGAGAACTCGATGATTCTCGAGAACCCGCGTTGATGCCTTGAAATTTATGTTTGTGGCCTTGGTCAAATTGCATGGTTAAGTTCTAAAATCCATGAGAATGGGGACCCAAGGTTCTTAGCCATTCGACACCCAACATACCGTCGCGCAACCGCCTATGTTAATAGAAAACATATGGGATTTGGAGGTTGTAGTCACCTATTTGAGACGCACATTTTCAAAACACCGGCCACATTTCATAGAACCACCATTGGCAATCATGATTGAAATTATTGACAACATGAATGTAGCAATGGGTTTCTGAAATGTGTATGGCGAATAAAATTGTGGGTGCTACCACTATCAACCAATATGATGACCTTTCAGTGCTTGATATAACCGACTAGCTTGAGGGTTTCAGCGGCAGTCGCGGTGAGAGCATTGAGGGAAATGGATCGGGTTCCAATTTCGAGTGGCCTGAGGGAGGGTTTATTTCGCAAATTTCTCGCGACCTCGTGCATAGGAGTTATCAACATTTTCTTCCAATATCCTCGAGATTACATAAAGAGATTTTGTTCCTTACATTTGTGACCCGGGGAAATATTTGTCATCACAATTATAACATAGGCCTTTGAGTTGGCGTTCATTCATTTCAGCCTTGGTCAATTTTGGATTTTTAATGGGGCGAGGGGAGTGGTGGGCTTAGTAATCGGGTTTAGGGCGCTGGATAAAGGAAGGCTTACCGCTTTGAGAGGAAACAATTTTTTTATGCTTTAGATTTTGGTAGCCTCCACCCCTGTCGTAGGTCGAGCCATGAGACATGGGCCCTAATATCCTCCAGGCCAATCGAGCAAAACACTCTCGAAGCAGCATCGGGCCATGCCCCTCCACTAAAGGCCGTGACGCTTCAATGTAGCCTATGAAGCTCCCGATCGTACCGATTGTCAATTTTGTCAAACGCCCAAAATGGTTGGTGTCAGTGTAAGCGTCATAAAGCTCAAGAACAAATTGGGTCCAAGCAATATAATTGACGCAGTTTTTCCATTGCCACCATTGCCAACGCTCTGATCTAGATGGAGAACACCAACGGAAGCTTCAATGTCATCCGTAATGTTGTAGAGAGAAATAATATTCCATTTATGTGACCCAACCAGTGGGGTCCGATCCATAAAATTTGGTCATGTCCACTCGCGGAAGGTGTATGTCCCGTTTAAAGTGATGGGTTGAAAGGAATGGGAAGAAGTCACCTTCACTTTATGTGCCTAAGGGAAAAGAGTCATCTAGAGAGCTTGAGCCGGTGCAGAGTGATGCAAATACGATTCCACCGGGTGGTCAGGTTTGACTTCCGCCATGGCGCATCGCGACTAATTACATTTAATTTGGATGCATTCATGGAGAATCACGAGGACAACAGTAGCACTGAGTTGTTGCACTTTTGTTGGGTCTCAAGTAAACCCGGGGATTATGTGGTGTTGAAGCGACTCTAGTTCTTGGTTATGTATGGGCCATGATGATGGGTGAACTGAAAAAGGAGAGGGTTGGGTCAGAATTTTTTGCAGAAAAAAAATGATATGGATGAAAGTGATAAGGGAGAAGAGATGAATCTGAATGGAATAGGTCCAAATAATGCAGGAAAATTTCCACTTCTTTTTTTACAAATGGCGGTTATATTTGTCTAAAGAATAAAAGGTCGAAATCCCCAAATTCTCAAACCAGAGTATTTACTTAGCAACCCAAACACGATGCGAAATAATAGATCTCTCACCGGCTAATTTTGTTTATGTTCCCAAGGGTTAGGGTATTCAAGGTTTTAATGCATAAGGGTTTGCCCTCCGTGCTATAGCCTCTGACATACGCGGTCCAACAAGTAGTACTCTATCCAATATCTCGTGGCACTAACTAAGGAGGATAGATCAAGTTCTTTATCCTGCATTTCACCCGACTCGCTACCCGTGTACTAGAGAGTATCTTCCCGGAAGGCCGTTTCTAAGGGTAATCTATAGCAAATTAACGATTGATAGGTTTTATCTTAAAGAGGGCTTTAGGAACGAAATAATCCGGGTACACAAATATTGCCCTGGAGCGCTTACCAATTAAGGTACCAACAGGGTTAAGCAAGGGTGGCCAATGTGATGTATGCTAAGAACCACTTGTATTTCCCACGCGTATGAATCCCCAACCTACGGGTTTATAAGGCCAGAATTTGTTTATTCCGGCCAGATCCAATTCCAACGTTCGCCAAGGAAAGTGTTGATACAACTTGCAATATACCAGATATATAAATATGTAGAATAGAAAAAAAATGATAGAAATAAAAAAAAAAAAAAAAAAAAAAAAAAAAAAAAAAAAAAAAAAAAAAAAAAAAAAAAAAAAAAAAAAAAAAAAAAAAAATAACACTTTGATTCATATAGTAACAAAACCACAAAGTCTCTTCGAGGGGCAACCTCCAAATGGTAGAAACACTCTATTACAATAATTCCAAGTTAGGTTTTCATAATTTCTACCCCTATTTTATACTAAATGTGTCTATTAAGAGAAGCATCTAGAGGAAGATCCCTTCGCAAGTTTTTGAAGTTTCTATTAGGTCTTCTACATCCTATTCTATTTCCATTGAAAGGTCTTATTAATATTGACCTTATTACATCCAAATACATTGATCTACCTATGTAAAGGTTAGGACCTTAACAGAGTAGTAAATATTTTCAAGAGTGGATCTCACCTTGCCGCTACTCCATTTGCATCCTCTTGCTTAGGTCAATTCTCAAGGCCAATAGAACATAGAGTACCTTTAAAACATGAGAATAGGATTTTTAGTACACTTTTATCTCTTTTTTTTTTTTTTTATAATATATTTAATTATTAAGTCATCGATATTAATTACATCATTATTTTGTGATCATTTAACCATGAAGGAGACAACACATACAAAAAGAAAGAGTGGGTGTTTTTTACCATTGTTATATTCTCAAAATGGCAGATTCAGTTGATTTTCCCTTAAACATGGAACCTATTTGAGTCCTCATCATTAACCCGATTTTAGCTTTCCTAAGAGTCGTCCCGATAATATGAGTCGTAGATACTCCTCCAACTAGTTAATCTTCCATTCATCATGGAGATTGCTTCAATGCCTCCTACATTGCTGTTTCATAATTATATTCATTTAGATCTTGTTTCTTGTTTCCAAGTCACCACTATGTCGTGCTTTATGTTCAAATGAAGTTTTGGCCTGAGTGGGCCATCTCTTGTTTTTTTGACTTCTCATGTCGACCATGCTTGTTTCAGTTGTAATTTACAGGATACTCTCTCTCTCACACTCATCTCTGTATGTTTCGTGGTTTCCATTGATGGGGGGATACATTAAGGCCCTCCTTCGATGATCTATTCATATTGACTTCAACACATTATCTAGGACATGGATCTAGAAACCAACTAGTACTTTGGATCTTGCAAATTCTCGCTGGTAGTCTCTTAAGATCGAATGTGGTTTACATCATCGACTCTCGATCAATGACTTCTACTCTAGTGTTCGGTTATTAGATCCTTATTTATTCACACTCACTAGATTATACTAGGGACCTTGGGGTCCATCTTCCATGGTGGGTCCCTCATGTCTATTAATGATACATAATGACCTGACAATCAAACAATTTCTTACCATGCTTGGACATCGATCATCTATTCACACACATGTTGTAGATTCATACCATCGGGGTTAGGACAAAGACTTTGGGATTGGGGCCACATCATTCATTCACAACACCCCCCTCCCAAGTTAGCATATATATCACTCATCTTTGAGTACTTTGAAAACTTCGAGGGCACTTTCCTCAGTGCTCATTGTCTTTTTGATATATATATGTTGTGTCATAGATCTACATTGTATTTGCTCGTGGCTATGATATTATTGTTGACATAGATCCACATTGTATTTTCTCATGCCATAAGGATCTTATTAATGATATAGATCAACATTGCATTGACTCTTGTCTATGATCTTATTGATGACATGTATCCATCGTGTATTATTTCATGTTCATGATCTTGAAATTTAATGTCACTCTGGATCCACAATGTATTGTTTGATGGCCATGTTTTGTTACTCTTCAAAGTTTGAGTATGTATACCTAGGGTATCATTCTATATATATGTGCATCCTTGGTGTTTGATTGCGTGTCCCTTCTTTGACCATTGAACCTCTTGGATCTCTCCTCACACTGCCTCATGGACACCATTTTATTGTAATGTGTTTTCGGTCTTATTCAATACTCTCCTGACCTCAAAGATTAGGGGACATATGTTATAGCTCATTTTCCACCCTAGTAGCCAAAAGAGAATCTAGTAGAAGATGAAAACCATGACATGTCTCTAGCTTAGAATTTGGGTCATTTTTTAGGGTCGCCGTCATTACACATTGTGGACACATCAGTTTAATTAGTCGCGGGTGGGTCAACTATAGTACAACCCACGACGACCTTTGAAACCTTCTAGATTCATGGAGTTACAAAGAGGTAGGTGAGGGATGAGTTGGTTCTTCATGGAATGAGCCTTGGAAATCACATCATTCGAGTATCCATTGGTCTTTAGAAGATCTAGAAGCTCTCCCAAGCCTTCCAAGGATTTATATAAAGAAGGCAAGTCTTGAGCATGAGGAAGAATCATTTACATAGTTATGTTGTCCATTTGCAGAGGTGCTTATCCATCTAGAACAACCACAATAATATTCTAGTTTGTTTAAGGACATGAGGAGGAAAAAGGCAGCGGCTGGGGAATGCATCTACATCTGTGCTGTGCATGGCATTGATGTATTTCCAAATTCAAATTTAATATATCATTGGTTTTCCTATAAATATGTTTGTATCTTATTTATAAATGTTCAAATATAGTATCATGTTGCATAGATCAAGATAGATCTGGTAGATTTGGATTTTATAACATTATAAGAGCAAGTAGATCGATATTTTTTTGTCTCCTTGTGTGTGGAATTTTTTTTTGCAAGAGCTGGAGCTAGATATCAGGAGTTGCATCAGCCATATATGTAAGGACAAACTGGCCGACAGCAAAGGGACACCCCTCTTGGTTAAAAGGAAATGAATCCAATTAGAACTAAGGAGAACCATTAGAAATCTAGCCCTCTATCTGTCTAGGATCAATAGGTAGATCCTAGGGAGATATTGCCATAGCATCGGGTGAGGATTGTTAACCGCCACCATGTTTCTGTCTATACTATATCACAAAGATTCCATTTCTATACCCGCATCTCACCCCTTTGGCCTTGTTTTGACATAATTGACATCTCCCCACCATTCAATGGGGATACTTAAGGTATCTTTACGTTTCAAGCTATTTTATGCATTTTGATGCTTTAAATTGATATTGGAACTAATGTTGCTTAGGTTAGGTACCACTTCTATTTTTGGAACAAGATTGCCGGTACCAGGTACCAAATCACACCATAGCGGTACCAGTGGAGCAGTTAAAAACCGATACATCATGGCAAGAGTTATGGTTCGAAGGAGAAGATAAAAGAGCCACAGTCCAGCTGGAGCAGTTGCACAGAGCGCTCGAGAGTATGATGATTACCATGGGTCGAGATGCTTCAAGTGTTCAAACTTCGTGACACTACGTGTCAAAGAGATGTGAAGACCATTTTTTTTAACTGATTTCAAGCTATTTTCGGATCGGGGATCCATTTGTCTTTATGTATTTTGTTTTAGACTGTTATGAGGAGGATTTATATATAACTAGGAGGTCACTCCTAATAGACGTTGGACTATGTTATGTTATGAACACATTTCTGAATACAAATAAACTGCTGTTGCGTCATGTTACTCGACTGTTATACGATTTGAGCTATTTCTCTGTTAATGGAACGTGAAGTATACACAATGATTACATAGAATGATATAGTTGGTTCTGGTTATTTCTTATAGCGTTTGTGCCGTTTGGTTGGGCCCGCCAAACCGGTGCAAGTCGCTGCTTTACTCTGTCATAGATTTAGTTATTTCAGTGTGTTAGTGTTTGCTTACATGATAGCTTAAAGTTTCAGAATTAACTCGTTCAAAATCATGTTTTTTTATTCTTCAACCGAATCGTTCCAGCATACTGTTATCTTTTACGTTGATGAGTATTGAACGCATGACTGATCCCTGTAGGGTTTGGAACTTGAACTATGTTTGATTAGTCTCTGGTTTTCAATTCGAATATCACTTAGAATTGGAATGAACTTTGCTTTGTCAGATAGTTAGTAACCCTGCTTAGTTAGGATAGTTAGATTGCAGTTAAATTAGAGGAAGCTTCCGGTACCAGTAGGGTAAGTAGAGTAGTTCTTTATCTTTCCTGTAGACAGAATTATATTTGTTTTCAATGTTTAGATTAAAATAATTTTAGGAAATACTTTTTTTTTTCATGGCTTGAATCGAAATGGTGATGATAGATGATTAAAAGTAGTGATGGAATAATCTTGTGAAATCACACTTCTGCATGGAAATAAAAGCACTAGCATTTAAAGCATAGGACTGTTTTCTGTTAATGACTTAAATAGGAAATGTTGAGTTTCAGGATAATCATTAGGATTCAAGTTCTCAGAGTGAGTTTGTGTTTTCTTCTAAGGATAGCATTCAGATAGCGATTAGAGCCTTACCCGCACATACAGTGTAGCAGCTCAAAGTTTACCAACCCTGGTTTGACAATTTAGTGTTTTAGGTCATTCAAATCTTCAATTTAGCAGCCTGACAGAGATTTTATCCATAACAGTGAGATATGCCTTGAGGGAGGTAGGATGATAGATTAGGGGGTGGTCTCATGGTCAAGATATGTATCTATGTGCCACAATTGAAAAACGTCCTGGTGTTGCAAGACGTAACATAATGTGATTGCATTTGATGGAAATGACACTAGTGATTCAAGCAAGATGAAGATGGATCTGCAGAAGGAAAGTTTGGAGGGAAAGTTTGAGGCGGTAGGTTAGGGTTATGGAAATTCGGGTTAGAAAAGGAAGGGTAACACGTGTGGCTATCAATCTTATGCTCCACATCTATAACACTGATGAAAACCTATGTGAGGGTGTTTCTATCAAACAAGGCCACTTCATAGTGAAAAAACAAATAACAAACTATATTTAAACTTAAAAATAAGTACCTCTTCGAAGTCTTGGACGTAGAGTTGGATTTGAAGTTTTGTGAAGACTTAAAAATACTAATGTGCCTTTCTCCCTTGAGATTGGAAAAGCTGCAACCATTAGCACATCAACTCTTCCAAGGACCTAGGAGAATAAAAATGTCTTCAAAGGGCTTGGAAAAAGGCATCCCAAGTGTTAATGCACTAAGAAGAAGTGGGGCTGGCAACATCTATGGCATCAAGTTCAACCTAAGAGAGCCACCATGCTAAGGCCATGTTGTCTAACTTGAATTCTACCAGTTGAAAACTGTGAGCTTTAGTTATGCCAAAGAAAAGTTTGAAGTATACATTAAAACTGCATATCCATGAGCCCAAAAGTTCGGCATTGTCTAACTATTCTATGAAATGTTTTTTTCGCCGGAATCCGGCTATTTAAATTTGCACAAAATCACTATTTTTTGTTTTTTAAAATACACTTCTGAATGCATAAATGAATTTGGCATGCTGAAAAACCTCTGGGGCACTTGGATTATACAAAAATAATCAGCCAAATCTGTGAATCTAACAACTTCTCGCTGAATTTCGAGCAAATGTCCCCAAAAAATATGACTGGAAAACAATCATTAGTAGAACGTTTAGACTATGGCCAAAAGTTCTCCCTACATTTGGCCGTACATTTATTTCAAAAATCTTGATAGTTGATTGGTTGTGGACAGGGGCACCTTAAATACAACGAGGTGAGAGGAGGCACAAGAAACACTGTTGAGATTGCTAGACAGATGCCTCATAAAATCATTTTGGTGTTGCAGACTGTTGTAGGACATAGTGGAAAAGCCAATTATGATCCATGCTCTCCATATACATAATCTACTGGAATTTATAGTTTCAACTGTATATATGAAAGAAAATGCAAAAGTAATGACCAAGGGAAAGCAAACTGTGGCAACCATAGTCTTTATATCAATGCAAATATTTAATCTTGGGAATGTGAGCCATGAAACAAGTACGCAACTAAAAATTGAATTGCATTTACCAGGAGAGATCACTGGAAAATATGCCGATACAGACGTAGCATGAAGAGGCATTATGTTAAGAATACAGGGTGTCCGGAAAGCTAAATACTATAAAGATGATGATCGATTCCTAAAGAAGAAAAAACATAAACAAAAACCCTCACTGAAACAATTTTATTTTATTGAGATATGTAATTTTGAGATAAAGAAATATTCTCAAAGTTATCAAAGGACTCTTAGCACAAAAATTATGGACCTTCTAACTAAATTCCCCCTTTGATTTGAAAACCCATAAGCACTAATGATAAAAAAATCCTTGATATGAGATGAATGTGAACAAAGTTAAGTACAATGTTATGAACATCTTTTTACCTAGTAAAAAGTAAAGGGGTCAATGGACTTTTGAATTTGTTAGGAGTTATTTTAAAAATGCAATATAAAAAATGATTTTCATATTTTAAGGTAAGATAAGCAATACTCAAATTTGTAGGTAAGATAAGTAATACTCAAATTTGAATTAGATGTGATTTAAAATAAATATATGATGATGATGATTAAAGTCCACTAAGATGAAATTGATATATATATATGCTCTACCTTTTAATTGGTTAAGTGATGTAGACTACGATAGGAGTGTTATTTTTCAAATGCTTACTTACAACCTCAACTTGTTGTTTCTCTCAATTGACCTATTGGATGTCAAGTTACATTGGGATGGTTATTGTGACCTCTTATTTGACAACATCTTCTATGAAATACCTTGATGTGTCAATGACTTTGTTATCAAGCCCATATGAAATTCTCATGATATTCCCAAATGAGTCAGATGGGCCAAACCCTTTACTTCATGAAAGTGTGGCTTTAGAATGATAAGTGCATTAGTGAAAAGGGTCATTGGACTATTTCATTGGGAAGGTATTGCATAGTGAGCCTAGTTGTCCAATCCTCGATCTCTAACCTCAATGCCATGCTAATGTTAAACCACTGGTCATTTTTAGCGCTAGGGTTTTTAGGATTTTAGTAAATAGCTTGGTGGATCGATACCCTTCCTCATACCAGTCATGGACCTACAATTTGCCCAAATTTTTCTTTGCAAACTTGAGTTTCTCCCAATTTTGTTTTGGCAACTAAGGTTGTGCAACATCTCAATGCCTCACCTATAGGAGCTTGACCAGTTTTCACCTACTACAACCAGACTACGTCTCTTCACTTAAGGTCTACTTATAACTTCACCTTAACCTACAATTTGTCGAATGCAACTAATTCCTACCCAACCAAGTTCATTCAATAGAATGCACATGTCCAACCATGGCCTTTAAAACATCCCAACAATACTTTAATACTTAGCCAATATTTCAATACTTAGCCAACACGAAACAAAGCAGGAAACAATAACATCCAAAAATCATAAAGAGTCCACAAAACATATCTATAGGAGGCACCCAAAGCATGTGCCTTAAACTTATTATGTGAAGAATGTCATATATATACAACAAGGGAGTTGCAACCTCTTGCTTGAAACTCTATTATAGATGTACAATACATCTAAGGAAATATAGCCTTCTGCCTATTTCCCTACAGACTTACAGAATCTGACCCTTGAAGCAACTGAAATCCTACCTCCTACAAGTCTTGTCTTCTTCTTTTTCTTATCACTCCACCAATAAAATTCTCCCTACTATGCCTAACCCTAAGCTTAGCGTAATCACATAGATCCTTTACACTCTTGGTGAATTATGATGAATGAATGATCAATGCCTAACACATTTGAGGTGTCCACTATTTATACAAGACTTGTATTGCACTTGCAAGCCCCTCCAAGCATAAGTGGACCCAAGTGCCCACATTGCCAACTTTAACTATGCCCAATGGTGCCTCTGCCCCCTTCATGACTTGTATATCGATGTCCAACATCCAATCGTTCACCCAATGAGTGCACCCAAGCATGCCCATGTGTTCCCAAGTGTTCCCAAGTGCATCCAAGTGCACCCAAGTGTGTCTAATGGATGTGTGCTCGACCGATGTGTGCCTAGTGGATGTGCACCCAACAAGTGCATCCCATGACTTTTTTCTATGGATACTTGTGCTTGAAGGAACTTCTATTGTTCCTCAGGACCCCCAAGTGTGGAACGCCTAATTCCTTGAGTCCACATGTAGCCCAAGAACCCAAGTCCATAAAATCCAGTCAAATTCTCTATGTCAATTTATTCGTAATGCTTAGTGTTGTGTATGAATGAGGTTTCCTGCAAAAACCTTCTTTTCCTTTCCTCGCTAAGTTCCCTTCCAAGCTTTCCTTGGTCTGACTAACTAATGTTAGCTGCTAAGGTCTATGGTATGCCTAACCAAGGGCACCATACATTTCTATGGTGTACCTTGCCAATAGACCAAGGCACTCCAAAATCAACTATTCTAGCCATCAATCTTATGTCATTTCCACATGTGTCACTCAATGACCAACAAGGTGATCATGAATAGAGAT
>SNQJ01S0161974.1:3093-17529 GCA_010110895.2 Picea sitchensis
TATCAAATACATGCTCATATCTTAGATTCTATTCAGATATTGTTCACTTTGGGTATTGGGTTTTTCATGTGTGCAGGAACTTGCTCATCACCCATCGGCACAACCCCTTCAGGTATATACTCATCACTGGCATGTAGTCTTTCCCGCTGTATCGCATTTTACATTTCCAGTCACACCCTCTGATATTGGCCTCTAGGATCCCCATTCCCAGCTCTGCAATACCCATGCCTCCATTTGCATCTTCGGTGTTGTACCCGGTAGCATTCTTACCCACATGAGTTGTCCCATTCATAGCACCTTTTGCCACTTTTTGACACTCATGTTGTTTTTTCATTACCCTTTAGGGATGGGAGTCCCGATAGTTTTTCATCATGACATGAATCAGCCACATACTCCTTCTCCTCATTTTGCTAGCTTTCCCACATGGACTCCCAACTTATCTCTTTACGGTTCTATTTTTTACCTGCACCTCCGCAGTATCATGAACCCTCCATTTCATCCACAATCCGTTTGCCCATCTGCAAACCTACCTTCATTTCACCTACCTCATACAGAAACTCACCAATGGGGCCCTCACCCTTCATCAGTTTTCCAAAGCGCATTATGCCCTCCGTGGGCCACCCATATCACACTGGGGCACCTGTTTCTGTATTTGTACATTTCTCCCCAATTATTCGTTATTTATTGTACAAACGCCTTTTATTTCCAGTCATTACATTCTATTTTTGTCGTCACCTTTGGTGACTTGCTTCCCTCCTTTTTGGCCACACGCAACCCATGTCACCCTCGATTGGAGAATTACTTATCATCTACCATTGTCGGCATCGTCCATCTCTTCAAAGCACCCCACAGGTCACTTACCTCTAACCTCTGAATTTGTTCACCATGTCCCGCCTCTGGCACAACTTATCACCGGTCCTGTCGTCCCTCTGACACTCGATCTTGTTACATGGTTGCGTCCACTTTTTATCTCATACATCCTCCAACCAAGGGCAGTCTTGAGTCTTCCCACTTCTTGACTTCGTCCATGTACCTCTGCCACTTCCTTACCTTCAGTAGATTTCACGAAGCCCTTTGCTTCTGGGAGTCGCGTCCCCTTTTGTCGACATCAACACCATTTTCTGGAAGGGCGACAATATATTGATTCTCATTCTCCATTCAATGAGAGATCTCGGATGACACAGGGTGAAACACCATTGCTCCCTGCTATCGTTGACCCCCATAACATTCGACGCCAACACTTTCTCATGTTATGGTGGGTCTTACTTTGCGACTATTACAGATATTTTTATCATTTGCCAAAGACCTCTGAACTTGGTAGGGCCATCAATGCCTGCATCATTGCCGATACTTATTACCGCGATCATTGCCTATTATTCAGAGTATGTCCCTTTGCAGAATTATCTTCTATCTTTATCATTACCGCCCCCGAGGGCACTGCAATTGTCTACACCAACACTTCAGACATCTTTTTTCAGAGTTACATAACACGAGCATGGGGCATGCCTGCCTCGTTTGTACACAGTTTTCTATTTTGCGCACCTCATAGACGATCGGGTCCTACTAGTTCCTTTTTTCTCCAACAGATCGCTCTGAACGATCCCACTATTGCTCTATTTTACAACAACATTCTCAGTAGAAGAAACATTGATGGATTTAGGCTATATGTATGCTCCTAACCTCATCCATGAGGGGGCATCTATTATCACTGAAATTTCATCCGCACATGGCGACAAGAACTCAGCATCGTTAAATAGTAATGAAGTCATTCATGGCCCTGAATTAATCTCACAGCATTCAAAAAAGGTCAAAAACTATACAAAGTAGTGAAAAATTGAAGACCACTTTACATAAGTTGGGTGCGCGCGCACATGCGCGGAACATAAATGTAGAATGCGCGCATACGCGCACGATGCGCGGATGTTAGTGCAAAAATCCACGCACCTGCTAAATGGCGCATTTATGAATATGGTCGGCCTCCCAACCACTTATGGTTAAGCTCCCAAGCTGATTTGACCTCCAAATCTGGGATGGATCCGAATGATGGGCTGGTCAAAGACCTAATAATTCCCTAAATGGCCTCTTTTCACACTACAAAGCAGTTACACAATAACCCAATGCAATGCTATAAAAAGCCATGAATGCACCTCATTTTCTCAAGGAATTCTAAGTAATGTTATGCTGCCTATATTGTTTTAAGGACTCCATCCTTGACAAGAGCACATTGACACCATTTCATTGAGCAATCCACCTCTCCATTGAGTGGACTTGCAAGGAGTTCTTTCATCACCATTTTCATTTTTCTTGTTGTAAGGAGAGCAAGCTTGTGAGGGTCCAAGAGCCTTCCCTTGGAGGAAGAAGGGACTCCTAGTCCCCTTTCTTCTTGGTGCTTTGATTTCATCAATAGATCAGCCTAAAAACATTGGTGACATGGGTATTTTTGTGTTTATTATCTCTATTTCCCTATGCTTATGATTTTAGTTTGTATTAGTTTAATTCTTGCTTATAGTTTTGTTTTTCTTTCTCTAACTCTTTCCTCTACAACTGTCCTGCCCAACAAGACCCAACTGGGCATGCAAGCACCTCTTATTTTCTCACCAAGGTGACAAAAGAGGCGCAACAATATGCATGCCTTCAAAGCATTTTCCTACGAGGTCGACGACAAACCCCATGACCTGTGTTGGTTTGTTATTCCTGATGAGCTTACCAATGATCAACTAGCAAGCTAGGTGCACTGCGCCATTCTGGATGGAAGCTAGTTTGTAGCCCCGCTTCCCTTTCTCCACATCGCCATAGGTGTCTTTTATCCTCTGCACTAGGGCGCGATCTGCAGCCTTCCCTGGGTAAAAATACTAAGGGTTTGGTCCTTGCATGCTCAATCCTGTGATTCGGTGGATCAACGCTGGATCCACTGTGATGCGCCTATCCAACCATAGGTAACTTCCATGGTAGCATGACATGAGGATTTTAGTGCGCGCTTTAACCTCCTGATGTCTTCCGAAATGTGGTATCTTCATCACATTGAGAATCATGGACCTTGCGATGTCCATGGTCCATGGCTGGGGGATTATCTTCGACTTCTTCCCCATTGTCTTGGTCAAATACTTGTGTGGTGCAAGAATGCCATAGTTTTTGCGGTTTCCCAAGTTGAATTCGCTGATCTTCAGTGTCAGAATCCTCTCCAACTATGGTTTGACTGTGTGTATCCCCTTCGGGAGGTACATAGTGATCAGTGTATAGTCAAATTCCCTCAGGACACTGTCACGACTAACCGCACCATCCAGAGGCGGGATATAGTTGGGTAGGACTGATTGTATGAGCTTCACGTTCGCCAAGTCATCACGATGCTTGATTCTCTTCTCTATCATAGTTCAGGATGGCCTAGATCGATGTCCAATTGATGGGGATGCTTGCACTCCTATCGTCGATGAGGCTTGTACTCCTGCAGACATGACCTTCTTAGTTATGAGGTTTATCAGGATTTCTTCGATGCATTTCTCTACTACGCTAAGGTCGCCTGACATACACACTTGATATTAGATATCTTGGGTCGGTGAACAAACAATCAAGGTAGTAGAACGGATGGTGAGGTCTCAATAAGCACTGTGCGAAATAGTTCTATGTGGGCTGGGATAATCACAAGTGGCAAAAAGTGTCCACGGTAAGACATTCGACGGGTTAAATAGATAACATCGTAACAGACTCCTGCAACAGGTAGGAATGCCTCAATCAATGCAATTCCATCCATTATGGAACGGTCCAACGGTCCAATGGCAAACGTTCTGGCAATAATTGCATTTATAGCCGTTCTGGAGCGTTGTTATAACAGTCAGGATGCCTCCAACGATCATATTGATTTGTTGTGGCGAAGTGTTGATCTGCATTGTTCTACTATTCTGACGAGGTTCAAGTTCTACAAACCTTCCTTTTGCGAAGTCCTCTCTGGAACCTCTTACAATTTTTCTAGCTTTCCTTTCTTCTTACTGATCTTTCTTTCTTTCTTCCCTGTGATCTGCGTCTCTGGGTTCCTCTTTCCATTCTTGTTCTTATCTGCTCTTAGTATAGTAACTTCGCACTGTTGAGGATATTTCACAAGGTTCGAGGATAATACTTATTCTCTTACTGTTTCTGGAGTAGGTGCTCTACTCTCCTGCATGGATAGGTTGGTTAAGCCGTCTTGCGTTCTTTCAACTTCGACAACCAAGTCTCTAGCCCTTAGTAGCTTCAACTTGTCCTCATGTTCTTCTATTAAGCGAGTTATTCTCTTAGCCATGGAATCCCTTAGTTCTTTCTTTTTCCATTCTAGAGCTTCCTCTTCTTCTTTCCTTCGGATCTGATCTTTCTCAATCCAAGTCTTTCCTAACAAAAGTGCAAAAGTCGCATTGTTCTCAACAAACTTAATGACCTCGAATTCTTCTTCTGTCGATGCTCCATGAGAAACCATAGGTACATGGGCAAGTCTTCCACATAGGGTTATCAACTTTCCTTTAAACAATCCTATTCCTCCCAATGAAGGAATCATAACAGGCTTTCCTAAGATTTCCCAAGTACTTTCTTCCATAATGTTCACCTGTGTTTCTGCATCCAATACACAGTCTATGTCGAAGTCTCCTATTCTTGTTTCTATGCGCTCTTTCTCTTTTAATATCTCTGATAAACTGATGTCTCTGTGATCGTTCAATGTTTCTGTTATTTGCAATAATATAGCCTCTGATTATTTTTGGTTCTTTAGCATATTCTTAGTCTCTTGACCTTCCTCTTGGTTTTCTTGTCTCATGTTCATCTTCTCAACTTTAGCAATCATTCTAGGGAAATCCAAAACTTCATGTCCAGTAGCTTTACAACAAAGGAAAATTGGACCTCTACCAGGGAATTCCTTAGCAATATGTCTCGGTCTTCTACAACTATACCAAAGAGTTAATCCTCTCTTTCTTTTAAACGATCCCCAACCTTTCCCATACTGCGCACTGGGATCACAGTGATGGATCTGCAAAAAATTCTTTCTAGGATCCTACATCCACTTGTCAGTCCAAAAATTCTTTCTATGCATAGGAATAACATATCTTTCACTATTTCTATCAAATCTATTCATATCATATCTTCTTTCTTAAAGTTGTGCCCTAGTTTTCAGACTAGGAAAAAATCTATCAAACATACCTAGATCCATTCTTTCGAAACAAAAATTTCTATTTATCTTACCTTTATCAAAGCACAAAGCTTTAATATCTTACCTCTTGTCTTCAGATCGAACTTTTATTCTTAGCATAGAGCTTCACAAGTCAATTAGAGTACTGTTCACTAGAGCAACAGATCTACGCACAAAGCTTTCTTTTCTTCAGTTCCCAGCAATCATAGTTTCAGGTCCTGGCAATAGAACCATTTGTTGGCACAGGGGTAGACCCAGGGTTCAACGCTTCAACAATGCACCAACAAAACCCTAACTACTGGCCCTTTCGGCAACACCTGCGAAGCATATGAAGTCTCACCCGAGGTAGAGGGAGGGGGGTGTCAGGACTCAAGTGTCTACAACCTAGCTGGGACACAGATCTGTGATCACAATGCTTAACATAGCACTTAGTAGTTAACATTCATTAGTATTTAACCCTTTATTCACATCGCAGTTAAAACCCTAATTACAAAACATCATAGTATTCAACAAGATCTAACACATCCAAGCACTTAGCACATAGAAATAGATCAGATCTAGCATTCATTCATATCACTAAGCACTAAGCTATTGTATCAGATGCATATACATACATAAAGGTTAAAGAACTAAGCATAAATCACATCAATCACATAGATCAATCATAACACAGGATATACGTGGTTCACCCCTAACGTGGGGCTACATCCACCAACTCTTCGTCTTCTTTATTATCTTCTTTCAATATTCTTACATCCACAGAGCCATAAAACCAACTCTGCATAGGACAGGATATCTATGCGCAACTCGCCAGATCCTCCTTCTCCGAGTTAGATCTAAGCACAAAGCCTTACACAGTCTGTGCACAAAGCACTACAGGTCACTTACACTTGGCTCAACAAGTCTTAACACATAGCATGCACAAAGCCTCTTACAATCACTTGCACTTAGCATAGCACCCCCTACTTACATCACTTAGCTTTCTATTTATACATTACAAAATGGGCCTAAGCATGGGTAAAACCCATGGGTCGACATCCCATACCCGTTACATAAACCCTAAACCCAAAAAGCCCACAAAAGGGGACGAGATCCCACGATCTCCACTTCGACTTCAACCAACCTGTCGAAGTCCCAAAAATGGTCAAACATGACCAAGGTTATCCAAAACTTGGTTGAGGGCCAACACGAGTGTAGGGGGGCTTACCCGTCCCACGGGGTCTGGGGAAAGTGGGCCCTTGGAGGGGGTTTGGGGGCAAAGTCCCCAAAGGAAAAATTGCCTTGTAAATGTATATTGTAATTTCATAGTAAATCTGGACCGTTCATTATAAGATCACAGATCTAATGGTAGAAATTATGTTAGGGTTTTTTTTCCCTAGAAGGAAAACCTCTTTTATGAGGGAAATATATTGCGTCTATGTATCATTGTGAATATTGTATTATGAGAGAGGAGACTGTGAGAGAAAGAAGAGGAAGTTACAACGAGTGTGTTGTAGGTTGTATCCATTCATTTACTAGATAATAATAAAGGAAGGACCTGGAAATTTCTCTGGTGGACGTAGCCCACATTGGGTGAACCACGTATATTTGTGTCTCCATTGTATTGTGTATCTTTTGTGTTTTATTTCCATATTTGTTTTTATTTTATTGCTTCACGGTCATGTTTTTCTAACACCAAGAATCCTACATAACCCTTTAGCCACAATGATAAATAACAGGGGTGAAAAAGGGTACTCTTCCCACAGGCCCCTGGTGGGTTTAAAAAATTGTGAAGTAGATATATTCACCAGAACTGAGAAAAAGGAAGAGCTAAGACAACCCTCAATCCAGTTAATAAAAGAAAGATTAATGCCAATATGTAAAAGAATGAGTCTTAAACAAATCTTATTAACCCTTTCAAAAGCCTTAGACAAATTTAGTTTGATCACCATTGTTGACATTTTCTTTGTTTTGACTAAGTAGAGGCCCTCTTGAGCCACTCTCATTGCATCATGTATGTATACGTATGCTAGAAACCCAATCATTCATGAGTTGTAACTTCAGATAGGATTGATTTTAACCGTCTAGCAATTATTTTGGATATTATTATATAGATAGAATTGCACAACAAGATATACCCAAAAGCTTCAAAGGAGGAGGGTACATCCTTTTTGGGAATGAGAGACAAAAAGATGGAATTTAATGACCTTAACACTTTCCTCGACTCCCTTAATTCTTCCACAGCAACCATGATATATTCTTCCAACATATTATAAAACCCCTCAAAAAAATGGTATTGTCCACCAATGAGGGCCCAAAATTTTGTCTTTCTAAAAGGAGTAGATTACCTCTTTCAGCTCGTCCTTAGAAACTTAAGCTATCATATATTCATTTGTGACATTTTCAACGGGCTTAGGGAAGTGCTTAGTGATTCAAATGATCTCATAAATTTTAACTCTATGTAGAACTAATTAAGTTGACTAAAATAACTAACTCATTCTATTTCTATTTCCTGAAAAGTTGAAGTCCTACTACTATCAACCCTTTGGCATTTCCTAGATAGTACTTGTATTTTTCATCCCCTTTGCATAGTTTTGGAAACATTTTGTGTTATAATCCCCTTTAGTTATCCAAATTACTATGTTATTTTTCCTCTATTTGGCCTCCTCCCAAACTAGCAAGTTCCTTTTCTTCCTTCTAGAGCATTTGATACTTCTTTCTCATCTTTTAAGATTATAGCACATGCGTTTTTTTGTAAAAAAGTTAGTAATCCTTTGTTCTATCTCTAATATATTTTTAATATATATCTCTAAGAAGAATTATACTTTTTCTTTTCCTAGGAGATGGTTGATTCATTAATTATTTACATGTTTAAACTAAAATGTAGCATAGTTGACTCTTTTCTAGACGGGTTAAAACATCTCCATTCATTTTTCACCAAGTTTGTGAATTCTTCATCCCTAAGCCAGAAAGGATTGAATTTGAAAGGTCAATGAGCTTCTTATCATACTTTTAACTTAGATATAAATAGGCACATGATACAACACACTTCTTGCCTCAATCCAAGATCTAGGTTTATCAAAACTTTGTATAATAGCTTCAAAAATTAAAAATCAATCCAAACTATTTGAAAATACCATCCATATCATATCTAAAATTTCACCAATTGGGGACCATTTTATGGGATCATGGTCACATAATTTTTCCTCTTCTAGTTTTCCCATAAAAAAAGAAGCCAATTGATCCATCCTATTAGCCTCTCCACATATTTCCTCTTGTCTCAAAAATAAAATTGAATTCCCACCCATGATCACATTATCACCTTGAAGTACTTACAATTAAAACAAATATTCCCAAAATTCATGTCTTCTATTATAGGGAGCAAATGGATTTTATAAGGGAGAAGGACTTCCCCAGTTCCAGAGAAAACAACTCCATCCAGATCCCAAAGGAATAAAATAAGAATTATAGAGTTGGACGTACTAATTCCATCCTATCATCGAATCCACATATTTACTTGTATCATCATAGGCAACAACATTTCAACCCTTCAACAAAGGATATAACAATTTCGATAATAATTTCTTCACCTTTTCACCTACAAGCATAGTTTCTTGGACCATCAAGACATCTAGTTTTTATATTTGAACCAAATGGTCATGGAATTTTTTTATGGGGAGTTGTTGGCCCTCGACCAAGTTTTGAGGAAACCTTGGTCAGGTTTGGACCACTTTTGAACTTCGACACATTGATCGAGGAAGGAGCGCCCAGGTGGAGCTGACATCGTGGATCTCATCGATTTTGCGGGCTATGTGGACCCAGTAAGGGGTTCTTTAGGGTTTTTGTAATGGGTTATGGGATGTCGACCCATGGGGTTTATCCATGATTAGGCCTTATTGTAAGGGATTGTAAAAGTATAAATAAGTAAGAATGTATTGTAGAAGCATAGTGGGAAGTGGCTAAGTGCAACTGGTCTGAGAGGATGTGTGCATGAGAATGTATGTTAAGGCTCTGTGCATGATAGAGAATAGGCTATGTGCCTTGACCTAGTTTTGGAAGGAGGTTCTGGTGCTTAGTGCGCAAATATCATGTCTGGTGCGAAGCTTGACTTTGTGGCTTAGTGCACATGAGTGAATGAATGTAAGATTTGAGCACATAATAAAGAAGGCAAAGTGGTTGGTGGACGTAGCCCCACACTGGGGTGAACCACACATATCTTGTGTCTTTGGTTTTCTTTGTGTTGTGTTGTTTATGTTATGAATCTACTCAGTGCTTTGATTATTATGTGTGATAGATAGATCTGTTGATGCTTAGTTATTTACTTGTGTTAAAGATAAATGAATGTTATATCTAACTCAGTGCTATGTGATAAGTGGTTGAAGTGCTTAATATTTATTGTTACTGCACCGATCTATCTTTAGGGTATGTTCTGCGATGTTACTAAGGTTAGGAAACTAATGCATGTCATCTTCTAAGTGTTAAAAGAATACCCTGCGAAGTGTTATTATCACATATCTGTGTCCCAGCTTGGTTATAGACACCTGCGTCCTGTAACCCCCCCTGCTTCTATCGCCAAAAGGGCCAGTAGTCGGGGTTTTGTTGGTGCGTTGTTAAGCATTGAACCCTAGGTCTTCCCCTGTGCCAATAAATGGTTCCGTTGTCAGGACCTGAAAATGTGATTGCTGGGAACTGAAGTAAAGAAAAGAGAATCTCTATGCGTAGATCTGCTGCTGAAGTGTGCAATACTCTACTTGACTTGTGAAGCTTTGTGCTAAGAAATAAATCTGATCTGAAGTAAAGAGGTAAGATCTTGAAAGAGGTAAAGCTTTGTGCTCTGACAAGATTAAGATAGGTGAAAATTTTTGTTTTGAAAGCATGAATTAAAGTATGTTTAATAGATTTTTTCCTAGTTTGAAGGCTAGGGCGTAGTTGGAAGAAAAAGTTGATCAGAGTAGATTTAATAGAAATGAAGAAAGATATGTTATTCCTATGCATAGAAAGAGTTTTTGGACTAATAAGTGGATGCAGGAACCTAGATTTTTTTTTTGTAGAGTGTAGGTCCAACTCTGTGATCCTAGTGCACAATATAGAAGAGGTTGAGGAACATATAAGAGAAAAAGAGGGTTGACATTGTGATATAACTATAGAAGACCGGGACATCTTGCTAAGGAATGCCCTGGTACAAGTCTTATTTGTCTTTTTTGTAAGATTGTTGGTGACGAGGTTGAGGATTGTCCAAGGATGATTGCTAAAGTTGAACGAATGAACATGAGACAAGAAAAATATGAAGGAAGTCAAGAGACTAAGAGCATGCTAGAAAGACATAAAGAAAAAATGCCAAAGGAAGTTCAGACTACATTAGTACAGTTGAAAGAAACGATGGATGTTCACAAAGATGTCAGTTTACCAGAGATCCTAAAAGTAAAACAACTCATAAGTGCAAGAATAGAAGATTTCAACATAGACTGTGTATTGTATGAAGAAACACAAGTGAATATTATGACAGAAGACACTTGGAAAATTTTGGGAAAGCCTATTGTGGTACCTTCATTGGGAAAGATAGGCTTGTTTAAGGGTAAGATGATAACCTTATGTGGAAGAGTTACTAATGTGCCTATTATTATTCATGGAACATCGACTGAAGAGGAATTTGAAGTCATTAAGTTTATTGGGGACATCGCCCCTTTCCCACTTTTGCTAGGTAATACTTGGATTGATAAGGATCATATCAGAAAAAAAGTAGAGGAAGAAGCTACAGAAAAGAAAAAGAAAGAACTAAGGGATTTCATAGCTAGAAAAATAGATCGATTCATAGAAGAACGAGGGGATAAGTCGAAGCAACAAAACAAAGTAACAATGCAAGAGGGACAAAAGGCAAGAGAATTAGATGTCAAGGTTGAAAGAATGCAAGAAGGTTTGAAGGAACTATCTATTCAAGAAAGAAGTATATCCACCCAAGAAGTATTAAGAAAAGGGATATTAACTTCAGACCCTTTGAGGGAACATCAATAGTGCGAAGTCACTACGCTAGGGGAAGATAAGAATAAAAATGGAAAGAGGATTCCAGAAACATTTAGAGAGACTCAGATCATAAGAAAGAAGGCAAGGAAGCTCAATAAAAAGAAAGCTAGGTTGGAAAATCTACAGGAAGCTACAGAGACCAGATTGAAGACTTCACAGACTCGAACCTCGCATGAGGCCGGTTCGCAATATTTGAGCCTCGTTGGAACAGTGGGACCCTACAGAATGGGACTTAGCCCTGGCGAAGCTATATGACCATTGGAGGTGCCCCGACCATTAGAGTGATGATCTAGAACGGTTAGAAAACAAGTTTATGGGTTGATGGAGTGCTTTCAGACGTTGAGACCGTGCCATAACAGACAGATTCACATTGATGGAAGAATTCCTGGCCATTGGAAGAATCCGTTATGAGGCCCCGCTTATTTAACCCGTTGGATGTTGCGCCCAGACTACTTTTTTCTACCTGTGATTAACTGAGATAACAAAGAATTGTCTAAGTGTCGAGTTGTTTTATCTGAAGCTAGACTTTTCCATCCATTTGTCTACCCCACCTATTCATTTGTCTACCCCGACCTATCTATTTAAAACTGAGAATGTCGGGCGAACCTAGTGAATTAGAGAAGTCTGTCGAGGAGGTCCTCAAGAATATAATGTTTGACATACCATTATCTAAAGGTGTCCAGGCTTCGTTGACTAGGGGACTGCAGGCTTCCCCGTCGACTGGACGTCGTTCTGGCTGTGTTAACCCCGTGACTGAGCAACAAAGTAAGCATCACGATGATCTAGCTAATACGAAGCAGATCCCATCGATCCTACTAGAGTATATCCCACCTTTGGCTAGCATTGTTAACCATGACAACATCACACGAGATTATGAGTACACCTTGTTCACTGCGTACATTCCAAAAGGAATACGCGTAGTTGGGAGTCAATTAGGACAGATCCCGTTATTGAAGAACAATGACTTCAATCTAGGTGACAGGAAGAACTATGCTATGCTAGCACCCCACTGCTACTTGATGAAGTCAACTAGGAAGAAGCCTCACCTCGTCTCGCAACCATGGATTAAGGGGCTGGCGTAGTCCAATATGCTAAATGTGATGAATATTCCCCATTTTGGCCGTCACCAGGAGGTTAACGTTTACGTTAAACTCCCCTTGTCGTGCTACCATGGTGGATACCTGTGGCTTGACCAGAGGATTACTGTGGATCCGACGCTGATCCACTGGATTACATGCTTAATCATGAAGGGACCTGACACTCAACAACTTTATATAGGGAAGGCCTTAGACGGCTCCCTGACATAGGGCATCGAGAGAGCTTATGACGAAGTCGAAAAAGGAAAGTGAGGTTACAAGGTAGCCTCTATACAGGATGGCGCAGTGCACCTCACTTGCCAACTCATAGATGGCAAGCTCGTAAGGAAGAACTGCCCCACACAGGTCATCGAGTTCGTGGTGGACCTCGCAGGAAAATGTGTGGAGGGCATGCAGATGAACTAGGCGAGTTACCTCGTCAATGAGTTGGAGAAGGATTGTCGCAAAGCCCAGGATTTGGGATATGAATTCCACTTCAGCTGGCTGATCATTTTGATCACATTTATTGCTTGGCAAATGCCTGAAGGAGCCACCTTCCCAAAGATCGAACCCTCGGAGCCATTGGCCGCTAGGTTTACCACCTTGTGGTACACCAACGACATGACGAAGTAGAGGCAGTCCAACGCTATGTTTCATGCATATTATCAGCAATTGAAGGTTGCCATCAAGTCATTTATGTGCATGACACCACACACCCTGCACCAGTATAGACCAATAACAAAATTCCACGCAAATCCACATTTCATCTATATCACTGCACGCAGATATGAAAAAAAGGAAGAGTTACAGTCGTACTACAAGCTAACAAATGAATACATGGAGCATATCACAAAGGAATGGTCGGAGGAATTCCTTGTACCCATCATTGATGCAGAACTCTCTGACACTAACACCATAGGAAGCCCCATGGTCACCTAAGTTGAGCATGTCAAACAGTCATGTGCGATGAAGAAGAAGAAGAAGCAAGAAGAAATCCAGGATATAGAGACCAATGAGGAGGACAACGCCTTTGAAGAAAACGGGTCTGGATCGCTCGGAGGAGGAGGAGAAGATGAAGCAGATGGACAAGGAGGAGGAGAAGCTACACCACCATAAGATCCCCCTATTGGAACAATAACACCACAGAAGAGGAAGGCTTCTCCAAAGAAACCTTCAACAAGAAAGAAGACGTGCGTTAATAAGCTCCAGTTAGAAGCCACACTCATGGAGAACTATATCAGTCTAGTCCGTGGAGCAATGGAGGATGCTTCTGAGGAAATCTTGCAGATATATGGAGTGAAGCAGGAAGAGAAATATCGAAGGGTCGAGAAGGAATTGAAGGAAGTACATCAAGCTATTCATTTGGTCTGCACAGTACCTACTGCATCACAGGCTACAAAATTGGGGGTTGAACCAACCCAATTGAGAAGACTTGTAGATGTGACAAAAGATTGACTTCAAAAAGTCTAGAAAGAGAAGGAGAAGGCTACAGAAGCCTTGAAACAAAAGAAATATGAAGCCTTAGAGAAATTATGAGTAGCGCGATATAGTGTAGCTGCATACAAAAGTGAGAGAGAAGAGTTTTAGGCGATTCTCCAGGAGGAAAAATCCCAGCTATAGAGAGAAAAGGAGCAGTTACTCATAGAGAAGACTGTGGTCAAAGAAGTGGTGAATAAATCATGTCACTCTATGCCAAGCTTGGCACAGGAGGAGCAAGAGACGGTTGAGGCTCAAGTGGTGAAGCTCGTTGAGACCCTCCAGCAGCTTCAAGATAGGATAGCAGAATTGGAGGCTCAAGCAATGCCGAGCACCCTGCAGGAGGTGCATGACCCGAGGGAGGAAACCACTAAGAATGCAGTAGGAAGGATAAGAGCCCTCACCTTAGAGTGAAAACAACTAAGTGATAGAAGTGCACAGACATATGAATGCCTCGCCGAGTATCTAGAGCTAAGAAAGTTGGAAGTGCAGTTACAGGAGCCACAACAACAAGAATTTTTTGTGCAGGCGCAAATGAAGCTGCTCACTGTAGTTGAAAGAATGAAGAGATCCCAGGAGAAATGTGCAGTACAACAACATATCTGTTGATTAAGATTGTTTGTCATTGATTTCAACCCTTGAAGAAATCCCGGTAGCATAAAGGTTTGGGTAATGTACCCAAGTTTGTTTGATGTAAAGATGACTCATTATTGTCTTGTCATGGTTGATAATAATTAC
>SNQJ01S0161976.1:0-21517 GCA_010110895.2 Picea sitchensis
AGATGTAAATCATAGAAATTCCATGTTAAATCGGATTTGTAAAGAATATACAAATCTAAATAAATATAAGGAAAATGTAAAACTAAACAAAAAATTGAAGGAGTTTTTTATAAAGAAAATGTAAAACTTAAGATCAAATTGGATTTTTTTTTTACTTTTTTTTGTTTATATTTAAAAGAGTTTAAGAAAATATCTTCAAAATTAACATCTTTAAAATATATTTGATTAAAAGTTTTATCAATTTTCTTTTAGCCTCATCCTTTGTATTGACACTGTAATGATTTTAAAATAAACAAAACATTAAGAAATATTTATATTTTATGAGTGATATAAAATTAAACATGGTCACATATGTGTATATTATTGTTACAATGGTTTTTTTTAATGTCAAATAAGAAAAATTATTTATAGTTGTAAGAACTATTTTAAAATGTGACATAGATTAGTAATAATTATTTCAAAAATATTAATAAAACATCACATGTTTCTTCTATGTTGTTTATATTTGAAACAAGAAAAATGATTAACAATTATAAAAACTATTTTAAAATATGAAAAAGAATCATAACCATTATTTCAAATAATAAATAAAACATTACCTTCTTATTTAATATTGAAATTTAGCTTTTCAATTCATCAAAATTAAGTTAAAGTAAGAGTACTTATTTTATTAACTAAGGAAACCAAATTTATTTGGTTAGATTTTCACTTTATAGTAAAAAAAAACTTTGTGGGGATGATGGAGAAGAGATGGGCATTAAAGAGAGCCTAGGTGATCTACTTGTGATTCCTGAGCAGCCCTCTTCGTCTGTGAGGTACACATGTGTTGCACAATTTAGCACGTTGGTATGACTGAAGCGACCTGTATGAGGGAGGGTCCAAGATGAGCCAGAAGGGGGGGCCCCGTTGTATAATAACGTAACTTCCTTTGATAGACTGGGAAAAAGAGCCAGAGACCCATCAATATCCGTTGTCACACATGAGATAACAAGTCCTGAACAGAGAGGAGTGACTCAAAAAAGCAATGGATGTGGAACCAAGCACATCCCATCCAAAGTCATCTCGTGGATGGGAACCAGGAAAATGCATTCCCAAATGGCAAAACCTCCCAGATATCTCTTAAGATAAGCGTGGGTGGGAAAAACACACTCAGTTCATGAGAGAGCACGTCCTAATAGGAAAGTTCTTAGGGCTCGGGCCCTCTGAGGTGAAGATTTGTAATGATGGATGATGTTGGAACCCTAAAAGGAGACTACCGTTCATTTTGGGGTCAATGTTTTCATAGTTATCCTCACATTCCTAGAAGGACAAAGAATGTTGTAATGTATTAGTTCTTATTCAACAGCAAAGGAGTTATTCCCTCTGATTATTACATATTTGCCTTCCAGCCGAGAAGAAGGATTTCACCATGGCCCTAGATCTTGATGAAGAGATCTACTCCTTACCCTAGGAGTTTTGGCTGGAAGAAATACTTATGGTTATAGGAAATAGAGTGGGGCGTTACGTCAAATCATGAGAATCCACCCAGTAAAGAAAATACACCTCATATTCGAGGATATGTGTTTATATGGACATCTGAAAAGCAGAAAATTACAGTGAGCCTTTCTGGAATATTAGGATGAATACTAGAAACAAAAAATATCTCTGACTCGAACATCCCAACTTCGTTGTAGAAAATGTCACGAGAACACGATCCCCTCTTTGTGATTTTCCGCTGAATGTTGAGGCCCCCAAATCTGGAGAGAAAAAACATAAAGATGACTTCACCGCTGTCACAATCCGAAAAAGAAACCCACTACGGAAGAAGAATCCAGACAGTTCTCCGAAAATAACCACCAAAATCTCCTATGACATTCCAAATCAGTTGTCGGAAGAAGAAAAGGTCCAAGATCCACTTAAAAATACAAAGGAACAAAGGAAAAGGTCAGCCCTCGCACCAATATGTCCAAGACAAAGAAGATCATCAATGAGACAGGTGAGAGGAAAATGGGGATAAATTTATGCAGTGAAATGAGTAAGACTAAGCGGACATAGACCTTGAAAAAAACCAGAGGAGGCCCTCAACCGGAAATATCTGCACGCAATCCCTACAGAACAACTTAGAAAGGCTCATAACGTGTTCATAGATTCCACTGCATAGCTAGGCATGTATGGAGCCAAACAAGAAGGCACGCCCCAGAGGAAAAAAAAGATGAGGTCGTAAATCTGTCCACCAGCTCATCAAAGAAGTAAGGAACTTAATGCTCAACTCATGCAGGTTCAAAGGATCTCGAAGGAATACCTCCACCCACCTCCCCAAACATCATGATGAATATCATAACATGAAACATAAAGGTTTGTTAGGAGAGGGATTTTGAAGGAATTTCTTCACATGGCCTTCATAGGGCCTCCACTTCACACCACAAGGCTGATGCTCCAGTCGCGTGAAAGGAATGAGAACCCGAGGGAAGGAGGAAGGAGGAAGGAGCACTGGGATAGCGCACAACGAAGGAGAGCAAGTATGGAGTATAGGACAGAATGAAGGCTACTACAGGTGGGCATGTGGAGGTTTTGGGTGGCACGACGATGGAAGGTGTCGAGGTCTTTGTACCACCTCCTATCTCGATTGAACCGGAACCATGGTGTGCCCCCACACCCTTCTTCCCGAGAACCAATTGGAATTAGTGTTTTGATCTGAGTAGCCGGAGATGGTAGTCCGTCGCGAATTCAGGACACTCATGCACCAATCATCGATATGATAGCGAAACATTCTCAATGCGATGAGGAAAAAATGTGGGGCGTGTGCCGACCTTTTTGCGCCCCGACTAATTAGGAATAGATCGCTGTGAAGACCCTTGCAAAACTACTTTTGGTGCCCCAATGTGGCAATTTTTGCTTGGCTTGGGTTGTACCATTTCTGGTTAATTCTATATTAGGTGTTTGAGTCTTAGTGGAGTGCAAACTTTTGGTTCACTTTCCAAAGTTGATTCTAGTTTTTTAATTCTAGTTTAATGGTTTAGTGTAAAAGACTATGGGTGATCTAGTCTAGTTTCAAGTCAGTCTTTTCTTAACCAAGTAATTCCTTATCTTTTCTTAAGCTAGAATAACTCAAGTTGGTCTTAGTGGATACTAATAGTGGCGAGCATATTCACCATATATAGTTTAATTCTTTATCCATAAATGAACGGGAACAGAAATATGTACTTTTCAAAACTTTGGTACCTCTAATCTCTTCTGCAAAACAAAAAACTCAGCCCACAAAGGTCTTGGTTGCGAGTGGTTATTCTATCTCTTAAATTAAAAAAATACCATTCTAGCTCCAAAACCCTTCCCTCCTCTTCTCCTCTAGTTCTCATGCATACGTATATCTAAACACTCACACACAATTATTTAGAACTTCACAGATATTTGGCTTTTACCCCATGGTTGTGAAGAGTCTGCATTCCCTACTTATCTAGAAATGGTACATAGGCCAAAGTCGAAGATCCTTCAAATCGCATATGAAAAAACTTATATGTGACAACATTTCTAAGTCAAAAAGTCTTTGAACACTCCTTCCACTCTAAGCATCAACAAAAAATCTTGCTTCTACACCTTACCATTCATTTAATCTCAATTGAAAATTTTTTGGAATTTGAAGCCTTGCCCAGTAATTTAATTGGGATGATGGCTATAAACTTGCTCACTTGTAAAAACCAACTATTCATTGCTTAGTTTCACTTTGCCAAATAGTGTGTTTATATGTCCTATTCTTAAATAATAAAATACAATTATTGAAATTGGGCCGACGTTACAAAATGACCGAACAGCAGTAATAATAATTATTATTAATATGCGATCCTATTGATTACTTAAGCAATGCATAATTTTGGGAAGTGATTTGGCAGAAGGGTCACACATAAAAGGCATCGAAGACTCCTTGAGCGATCGTCGTTATCCGAGCTCTGCGCACAATAGATCGTTATCCGAGCTTCGGCATTTCTTCGTCTGCGTCTTTCTGAGCACGAGGGAAAAAAGTTTAGGTTTTGGCACAGATTTCGGGGCCCCGGTTTGTTCTTCTAAGTTTGGAAGGATGAGATATATGGATTTTAGGGTTTAGGGTTTATGTCCAGTGAGGATAAATTAATGATAAGAAACCAAAGTCGTTGGGTGTTTTCACAGAAACATAATTGAAAGTGTTGAAAGAAGTTTGATGGTTTTCAAATTGTGAGAAGATTTAGAGATTTATCTGGGTTTCCAGTGGTTTTCGCATGTTTAGTTGGTTGAAGACTAAGAACATTCCTTTGTTGAATTGGGTGGCCGGTTTCCAGCTGAATTTGAGGCTGTTGCATCCTTGACAAAAAATTTTTAGCATTTGGGTTTGGACCTTAGGGTTTGGGATTTAAAAGAAAACTCTCAAAATCACCCTAAACAATAAAATACAAGATGTCCATTCTACCCAAAAGCGATAACCTTATAATAAGGGAAGTTTGGGCAGATACTCTGAAGCAGTCTTGAAATTGTGGATGATTACCCATATATTACCACCATGAATCGAGTTGCGTGCGTTGGTAGATCACATTGAGTAATTTCAAGACTCCCTCCGAGTTAAGCTATTACAATATAAAGTGTAATGTTGATATAATTCACCTTATTCAATTGGGTTTAACTTTCTCAAACAAGGATGGGAAGTTGCCCACCTGCGGCACGGATAAGGATAAGAACTGCATCTGGCAATTCAATTTCGGGAATTCAATCCCGATAAAGATATACATACCATTGATTCTATTAAGCTTCTGCAGCTGAGTGGTATTGATTTCAAGAAAAAAACAATGAGAAGGGAATCCATGCTATGATTAGGGAAGTACACTAATGTCATCTGGCTTGGTTCTGAATGACAATGTTCATTGGGTCACCTTCCATGGTGGTTATGATTTTGGGTACATCGTGAAACTTTTAACTGGTCGGAAGTTGCCTCCGGCACATGCAGACTTCTTCAATTTGATTTTACGGAGGATTGAATAGGCTGGCTAAACTCTGGATGTGAAGAGAGTTGGGGTGTGCCATCAAGCTGGATTACGGCTTGACCTGTTGACATCTTAATACATATAGGAAAGGTAGAGAACAATATTTTGATGGCTCGATTGAGAAATATGTAGGTGTGGTGTGTATGGTTTAGATTATTACAATGTGCAGCGTGTTCATTGTGGCCTTGAGATCAGAGATAAATATCATGGACTCTATGTAATGCTCTACTCATAGTGTTGGTTTGGTAATTAGGAGAACATTGTTGTTTATTCAGTTTAATTCAATGCTTAGCACTTGTTTGATCTTAGTTAGATTGAGATAGATATTGGATATGAGTACATATGGGCCTATTTATATGTTGCATTATATCAATTTTACTCTTATATGCTCATGATGATGGTTCTTTGGTTTGTTTAAACATGTAAATTAAAATACATGGATATGTCTGTGATCAGTCTCTGAACTAATCTTCCATGTGGTAAGTGTGGTTTTGTTAGGATGCATAGGTGCAGATCATCCTAAAAAATTGTGAAGTGCACTTTCCTTTCAATTTATTGTTATTCACGTGAACTGTTTAATATTTTATCTTTATTTAGCGTTTTTAACATAAATCAGAAAATGAAGAAGGTTGATGGCTAATAGCTAGGGTGGTTGGAGAAGGGATACATGAACTTATAAATAGAGATAAGATGATAGTTGAGAGAGGACAAAGATTGAGTAAGATTAGTTAATTCATGGAAGAACTTCTCTTGTACGACTATTCTTAGTGAATATATGGGGATTTTGTTTTTGGAGTCATAGGCACGTTGAAAGGTTTCTTAGAGATAAGAAACCAGTTAGGATCCTAGTTCGATAGGAGGGGAATTCAGGTTGTTTATAGGAAATAAAGGAACTATTGGAAGGATTTTCTATTTGACTACATCATAAATGATCACCTTCAAGAAACCAAAAAACTTTTTTATGTATTTGTTATACTTTAAAACATTTAAAGAGTAATATTTGGTTACATCATATCTTTTTAAACATGTGTGTATTGGTTTAAAAATTATTGTACTTACCAATACAAGGGGTGCTACCTTGTCATATCTTTGTACCTCTTTTTTTGGCAAAATATGCCTCTTAACTTATTAATATAAAGGTGGGTTTAATAGTTATTATTCAGCATGACTTCCATATTTTTGATTGGTGTTGTGTGTGATGCATTCTTTCAATGTATGTATTACATGCTACAACCCTATTCAAAATTCATATAGTTTTATGGAGGTCAAAAATAGGGGGAGTTAATATAGGATGTCCGCTTAAAATTTAGTATTTTTCTTTCACTCCAGACATTGTGATTTTTAACCTATGACTCTAGTTTTGACCTTCACACATCAAAACTCAAAACCTAATATCAACTTAATTGATATAGTCCCTTTTAGTTCCTCTTCTAATAATTTGTACCTATAAGCTACAAGTGGGATAATGTCACCTTATTCTCATCCACTCCTCTATGACTTGGACGACAATCATTTAAACAATGGTGATCTAACCCTCAACCATTTGCCTCATCAAGTGACCCCTAGATAGGTTATTTACCCACATAAGTTAGCCTCACTAGGTTAGCTGAAAGCATTTCTATTTGAGGGACCCAACCCTGGATTGTGGATCTAGGATTTGAGTAGTAGAACCTCCTCTTTGGTATTTGTAGGGAGAGTCCCTCCACACACTCATCTTTGTGTGTGAATAGAAAGCACCTACTATACTTGAACTCACTCGAAAAAAAATGGAAGTATCTCTGCCAAAAATGTGAAGGAAGAGAGAAATTTCAAAATCACCTTTGCCATTGCAAGGTGGTGTTTCACACTTGTGTTGGTTGTTGAAAATTCTTAGCTCATTTCCCTCTATTGAATGGTGTCTTCTAGTTACTATATTAAATATAATTAGAAGAGAAAGAAGCACAAGAATCGAAGAGTAAATTATACCCTCATTTCAATTTGGTAGGATTCATGTGGGACCCTAAACATACAAGAATGCCAAGTAGTGGTCTATGCTACTTGGGTGGGGATGGTATATGATCAAGTCATAGATAATTTTGAATTTATAAATTTAATCAATACCCATGTAATTTTTAACAATTCTTTTGAATTATAATTGGCATACTAAATGGTAAAGGGATATATGAAGAGACAAGAAGAAATGTGAGGAGACATTTTTGCACCTTGTTGGACTCATCATCTATATGTGTATGTATGTGTGTATTCAACAAATTGAAAAAAACTTCTTTTTGGAAATATGAACTTGAGAGGAAGATTGTGTATCCCAGTTCTAAGCTTCTAAGCTTTTTATTGGCCAAACAAACAAAATATTTGTGGTGAAAATTGTGTGCTCAATTTGTTTCTTTCATTAATACTTGATATATGAGAAATTGCTTATGAATGCACATTCTTTAAGATTATATTTACTTTCTATTATGTTTTTTCTTATGGCATAGTGAGTTAGAGGATGTATATTTATTCGATATTTTGGTTTCTCTAATGTTGTAAAATACATATAATGTGTTTTGTTATATATAGGTAGCAATTGTTCTAATTTTTTAAACTACATTTCATTCACAATCTTTTAATCATGTAAATTTGGTTGTGCATTCAAACACTCTAACTAACCCTATTCAAAAACATATAAATAAAAAGTATATATAGAGGAAATAAATAAATAAGAGAGTGGTGAGATAACATAAAGCTAGATGTAATTCCATTTTTAAGTGTAGATATTTTTGATTTGATAAAAATCATCTAATAAATTCCATGGGAAATTAGCATAGAACATTTTCTTGCATCAAAACAACATATAATTAACAAATCAAAATTATTAAGATTCATGTCAAAGTTCATGGATGAAAAGTGGCGACAATGGGAACACAATGGAACAGGTTTTGGAGGTTGTATAATCTCTCCACTAGAGATGTCATGTGGGTTTGATGGAAGATCTTTGTTCTTAAGAACCGCAGTGATTTCTCTGCAAGATGCATGTGCGTTCTAGCTAATGTTTTGGTCATTCTGCAAAATCGGGCTAGTGTTTATACTCTTATTCAGATGATTGAGAAGATAGAGAGGATATAGAGATGGAGGATCTTGTTCAAGTATATTTAATTTATCATATTTTAACTCAATTTAGTTATTTCTAATTTATTTTTTTTTTTTTTTTTTTTTTTTTTATGATAATTTTCATATTTAATTAAAAAACCAACTGATTTAGATGCATGGATTTTTCAATTGCAACATGTAATATGATGCAGCAGTTTAAAATGTAAATCACTGGAAGAGAAATCGAGAAGATACTAACCACCACAACCACCAATGGCTAATGAGTACTACAACAAGTTTGGATTGATGTAGACATTTCAAAACAACAAATATTATTTATTTTTAGGTATCCTAGAGTAGATAAGAAGACTGATCAATTAAAGAAGGCATGTAAGAACGAGATCCATCCCCAAATTGGTAAAATTATTGCATAGGTGGTGTAAGTTTTTATAAACCTCTCTGCAATGATAGGGAGGTTCTTTTATGTTTAGGATAAAATTATAGGCTAAGTTTACTATGGGTAAGAATGTCAAATACTTTGGCATTGGACAATTCAAGGGTGTGGGTCTAGGATCCATGGTAGGGAATTCCAGCTGACAATGTCTTGGTCCCCTTGTCCCAGGTCGTGTGCCACCAGCACCCAACATCCTCAGTTGAAATTAAAGCAACATAACTATTTCATCATTAAATTTTAGCAGCCCTAGTGGAACACAATGGCTTTGTCCTGTTAGTGACATTCATAGAGGCATTGGAGGTTCAACATGCATGGTAGATTCTGATTGGAGAGAACTAGATGGGTTTTTAGGGCATAGTGGACATCATTGCTTCTTGGTGGAGGTTAGTATCATAGCATTCTTTATGTTCTTCATCATTATATATGTTTTGTATTATGTTTAGTTATATCGATATTTCATACAATATATGTTGTTTTATAGTTGTTACATCCTAGCGGTAGACCCTCTACGTGGATCGACGAATCAATGCCTAAACCCACCATTGATGCAGTAGTATAGGGTGCATGTTAATTGGGTGAACCTCACCCTAAGGTACATTCACATATGATAAGTTCACCAAAGTCATTTCTTACTATTTTATGGAATACTCAAATTTTAATGCAATCATGTTTCTAAAAGATTTTGGAGTAGGCGATGTCCAGGAATATCCATCATTTGAATAAGATCCTGCATTCCACATGTATCATGTGTAGAGTTAAATATCATTATAAATATAAACTTGTTTGCATTGTTTTTATATTTTTGAATTTTACTTGTTGGTTACTAATGGTTCAATTTTATTAATACATTATGAAGGTTGTAGATATATTTCTATCTATAGTACTTTTTCACTCTGTGGGCACCCTTACGTTGCTTCTAGGTTTCTTTCTGAATACCTAGGGATTTACAATCACTGCTACAACCTATGGGTGAAAATCACAGTGCACCCCCATCATCTCCATCGGCCTCGTCGACCGAGAATTCGAGAGTAGAGGTTCTCTCAGACAAGGTTGTACAAACCAGTGCTCCATCTTGTAGTGAATCTCCATCGAGACCTAAGATATTCAGTGTGGGATAATGCATTTATGATAATTTTTTATTTTATGAATTTTATTTTACTCATATTTATTTAATTTTCTTGACTTGATCTTTGTAACTAATGTAGGGTGGCATTGTAGAGATATTGGGGTCGTGGAGGAGGGTAAGACCCTCATAGATGAAAACAACATATGTTGTGATTTGTCTTATGTTAAATTACAAATTATTATTTTTCATGTTTATTAACTCATTGAGGAAAAAAAACTTATAAATTTTTATTCTTGTGTATTCTTAGAGCATCAAAGCCGCCCAAACTAAATTAGAGGGATTCCTCCTATCAAAGAGGCAAGAATTGATTTCAGGGATGCTCAACCGAGGGTGGAAGTGGTCAATGATTGACCTACTATTTCCATTTGTATCCTAGGCCACGATTAGGGCACTTGTTGTCTCTTTGTATATTAGCCATGAGTAGCCATTTTGGAAAAATAGACAATTTAGACAATGTTTGAATATATATAAACATTTCATAGCATGTTTTTTTTATGAATCTCATTGTTTTTTCATTTTATGTTGATAGATATTTGTAGATTTCATGTGTATTTAAAGCATGATTTTTTCCAAAGTGATTATAAATAATTACGTTAAGAATTAGCGGATATGACTCACTATTACATAATTTTATGTTATGAAAAAGTTGTCTTTGTACTCACAACAAAATTTTATCCTTTATTCATCAAAAAATAAATCACGGGAAAAAATAAATATAAAAGCTACTTAGATGAAGAATTTTAAAAGCAAAGCGTGTCATACAAGAATTTTACTTGATAGCTAGGGTGCTACTAGTATACTTTGAATGGGGATGTCGAGTATCGTCTAGGAAGTTTCACACCTAATTTTATATGGTTGGAGTTGTTTTTTTTTAGTTTTAACGTAGTGGAAATTCTCTTTCGACCGCACCTGAGATTTTTTCTCTCCAATGAAATTTTGGGCTATACTCGAGAGTGTTCCACTAGTTTTTTTTGGGAAGAAGTGATTCTAGTTTACGTTTGGAGAAAATAGGGAACTTCATATGTTGTGATCAAGGATGGGAGTCTAAGACAGATAGGAGATGATATTTGGTGTAGATCAAAGTGGAATTGGGGGAGGGGTTGCTTCACAAGTTCAGATTGGTGTGGAGAGATTTCACCTGGATGCATAAAATTGATTATTGGTGTGTTTGATTTAGATTTTATGGTTTTCATAAGGGAGAGCATTTGAAAGTTCAATGAAGGAGGCCTCTCTCTCATTTTCCTCATTTTCAAAAAATTGGAAGAAAAATAAGTTGTGAGTGTAGTTCCATCAATAAATGGTGGAAACATCAAAAAGGAAGATGGGAGTAGTTATAATCTAGTCGTTCACGTGTATTGAGGTATCATTTATCTTTTTTTTTTTTTTTTTTTTTTTTTTTTTAATAATTAATATATTATATTTTGAATTTTTCAAAAATTTATTTAGGGGTCCCCCCTAGTTTAGAGTGAATCAAATAATATTTTCTATGTCTAAAGGTTTTTTCTTCCTTAAAAATACTTAGGGGAGTGGGTGTAGTTACTCCTTCTTTGGGGCCCAATTCTCTTATAAATATCTTATAGAAAGGAATATCCTTCCTCTCCCACCACTCGTTGTGTTTCTTCCCCCCTCAAAAGTTTCCCCTTCTTTTCTTCTTGTCCCTTTAGAGGATTCTTCTTCCAAACAATTCTTCAAGTCCTCCATCAAATCCAATTATTTATTGCATTCCAGGGTAAAAAATGGTGTAATTCCATTTTTAAAGGGAATTGGCTATGGAAAAGGTTGCATGGGGATTCCTTATAGAAAATCCTTGTTTTCTTTAGCAATAATTAAGTTAATAGAGAGATCAAATGTGTTAAATGATACAAAATTGTTCAAGACCCATAAAAGGGGTCATAAATGGTTAATTTCTTTGTTTCAATGCTGGTGGGGTAGGGGGAACCCCAAAGTTTATTAAACTCAAAAGGCTTGTGTGGTTGTGGAGGATGGAATTTTTACATGATATAAGCATTGATGGTTGATTGTGTTCAAAGTTATTAAATGATTGGTCCTTTATCACCATTGAATCAATTGGTATGTATGGAGACATACTCTCATATTTGATCCCTTTCTTCAAGGAACTCTCCTCCTCCTCTTGGGTTCCCTCAAGAGTTGTGGTTTACTTGGGAGACTCCTTTCTTAATTATTTCTTCAAAATGATCAATGTTTATGTTTTTTATCCCAACATGATTCAATTTTTGGGAAAGGGTGAGTAGCTTCAAATCTCTAAATGCATCCAAAATAATATTCGGATGGGACCTCAATTTTACCCTCTTATAGAGAGGTTTGGCCTTCTCATCTTTGTCAAGATCCTCTTGAAAGGTCCTTTCTCATTGGATATAAAGCGAGAGACATTTGATTTCTAGCTTGTGGAGGGATGATAAATGTTTGGTTTTTTCAACATGGATGCCCCTTGTGAAGGACAGTGGCCATTCCTATATGCAACAATTTTCTTATAACATTATAAAAACCAAAAAAAGCCACATCTTCCTAAGAAACAAATTTGATTGTAAAATAAACCTATCTCTTCAAGGAAGTGGAGTTAAATATAGGGGAGTTGTTGATAGATCGGCGAGAAGATTTAATTTCATATGATGATGAGTTATATCTGCATGAGTTAATGAAAAAGAAGAAAGGCTTGTTGGATTATGAGGAAACTACATGGTCCCTCAAGATCAAAGAATTTGTTTTAAGGAGGGTGACAATAATTCTAATTTTTTCACAAGTATCAAAAATAATGACTGCTTGAAACAAAGGGATCAAAATGGGTGTTTGGTTTTCAATTTTGAAAAAACAGATGAATTAGGCAAGAAGAAATTTTGAATGTCATGGATATGTTTCTAATCTCCGATACGAAGGAGATAAGCGTCTCTTTGCAAGAAGATATTTCAAAAGGAAATTCTTTCAAAGTTGTCTTCTTTCAAAGTAAGAGCCATGGTCCAAGGGCCAATGTGTGGGGGTTATAGTGGAACATGATTTGTTAAAAGTAGGTCTCTTAAAAGTTTCCCAGAATCATAAAGATCCAATAGGTGTGGGGCCCTTTTAATTTTATTTTTTTTAGCTTATTCCCCAAAGAGAAAATCCCAATATTCTTGAATCTATCCCAATTTCTTGCTCCAATTTTATTTATATTCTTATAGCCAAGATCGAAGTGAATTGGATTGTGGGGTGTATTGAATTTTCCTCCTTTTTTGTGCTTATTACTAGTGCTTGGTTAATGTTTATTAACACTCTAACAATTTAAAATAAATCAATGAAATACCTACATATAAAGATGAAGCAATGGAAAAAGTAATATCATATACACTATGTTCAACGAAGGAAAGACGAACACTACTTCATGTTGTAAAAGAGTTAACTATCTTAGTTGTTGGGAGTGTAACATTTTGTGATTAATCATTTAAAGTCACACAAAATGTTGAAATTTAATATTAAATTGATTTTTTTTTCAAAGGGAATTAACAAATTTCATAATTTTAATTAATTTTTTAATGAATTTATTAAAGCATCAAACTAAAAGAGTGTGTAAATAAAATATTTGGTAGATCTCTCTTCATTTAAAATATTTTGATATCAATTCTCTCTCTCTCTCTCTCTCTCTCTCTCCTCTCTCTCTCTCTCTCTACTCTATATATATATATATATATATATATATGTATATATATATATATATATATGGAAGCAATTCAATGTAAAACATTTTTTTTATTCTCAAGATTAATAAGTGTTTTTCACATCCGAGTATGGATGAGATTTAAATCATAGAAATTCCATGTTAAATCAGATTTGTAAAGAATATACAAATCTAGAAAAAACAAATCTAAATAAATATAAGGAAAATGTAAAACTAAGAAAACAAAAAATTGAAGGACTTTTTTATATAGAAAATGTAAAACTTAAAGATCAAATTGGAATTTTTTTTACTTTTTTGTTTATTTTTAAAGGTTTAAGAAAAATCTTCAATGAACATCTTTAAAATATATTTGATTAAAAGTTTATAAATTTTCTTTTAGCCTCATCCTTTGTATTGTTGCTGTAATGATTTTAAAATAAACGAAAACATTAAGAATATTTATATTTTATAGGTGATTTAAAATTAATGGTCCCCTTATGTGTATTATTGTTACAATGGTTTTTATTAATCTCAAATAAGAAAATTGACTATAGTTGTAGAACTATTTTAAAATGTGACATAGATTATTAATAATTATTTCAAAATATAAATAAAACATCCACATGTTTCTTATGTTGTTTTTTATTTCAAACAAGAAAAATGATTAACAATTATATAAATATTTTAAAATATGAAAAGAATCACTTAACCATTATTTCAAATAATAAATAAAACATTACCTTCTTATTTAATATTGAAATTTAGCTTTCAATTCATCAAAATTAAGTTAAAATAAGTACTCTTAATTTTATTAATAAAGGAACCAAATTTATTTATTTAGAATTTCACTTTATAGTAAAACAAAACTTGTGGGGATGTTGGAAAAGAGAAGGGATGGGGCGACTAAGGAAACCCTAGTGATCACGCAGCGATTCCCTGAACGCTATAACCTGTATGTGGTCACACATGTTGCACAATTTACGCTGGTATGACTAGACAACCTATAGCTAAGGGGTGAGGATGAGCCAAAAAAAACGGGGGGACCCCCTTGTATAACTCTTATTAACTTCCAATTATAGACTGGGAAAAAGAGCCAACAGACCCATCATTATCTGTTGTTGCACATGAGATAACAAGTCCTGACGAGAGAGAGGCAGTGACTCAAAAAATAAATGGATGTGGAGCCAAGCACGTCCCATCCAAAGGAATCTCGAGGATGGAAACCAAGGAAATGCATTCCCCAATATGATAAAAACCTCAAGATATCTCTTAAGATAAGCGTGGGTGGGAAAAACACACTCAGTTCATGAGACAGCACGCCCTAATAGGAGAGGATACTTAGACTCACAGCCCCTCTGAGAGATTTGCAATGATGGATCAAATCTTGGTGGAACCCTAAAAGAACTCACCGAGTTAGAGCTTAGATCCAAACAATTTTCATGATTATCCTCTACATACTACAAGAGAAGGACAAAATATATGACAACGTGTCATTCTTATTCAACTCAGAAAGGTTATTCCTACGATTGTGGATAGACTGCCCAAAAAAAGAAGGATTTCACCATGGCCCTAGTATGGATGAAGATCTATTCCTTACCCACCAGGAGTTCTGGTTAGAGGAAATACTTATGGTTATAGAAAACAGAGTGGGGCGATACGTCAAACCATCAGAATCCACCAAACAAAGAAAGTACACCTCCTATTCAGGATACGTGTTTGGTGGACATCTGAAAAGCATTACGATGCTCAGTAACTCTGGAATATTAGGATGAATACTAGAAATAAAAAATATACTATGAGAACATCCCCTTCGTTGTAGAAAAAGTCATGAGAACGATCACCTCTTTCGGGATTTTCCCCTGAATGTTGAGGCCCCCAAAGCTGGGGAGAACAAACATAAAGATGACTTCCCCACAGTCACAATCCGAAAAAGAAACCCAACACGGAAGAAGAATCCAGGGCGATTGCTCAGAAAATAACCACAAAATCTCCTATGACATTCTAAATCAGTTGTAGGAAGAAGAAGAGGTCCAAGATCACTTAAAGAGAAAATACAAGACAAAGGAAAAGGTCAAGCCTAGCACCAATATGCCCAAGACAAAGAAGATCATCAAGGAGACAAGTCAGAGGAAAATGGGGATACCCTTATCTAGTGAAATGAGTAAGACTTAGCAGACATAGACCTTGAAAAAACCAGAGGAGGCCCTCAATAGGAAAGATCTGCACGCAATCCCTATAGAACAACTCAGAAAGGCTCATAAGGTGTTCATAGATTCCAGCATGGCTAGGCATGGCTTCATAGACCCAACCTCCAGACTGAAAACACAGGAAAAAAGATGGGGCAGTAAATCCCAGAGTAGGGGTGCTTGTGCTCAGCTCATGCTAGGACTTCAAGGATCCTGAAGAGATACCTCCCACCCACCTCCCAATCTCATCATGAGTGAATATCATATACACGAAACATAAAGGTTTCATTGAGGAGGAATTTTCGAAGGAATTCCTTCACATGGCTTCATGGGACGCTCCACTTCCACTGAGCTTCCCCGATCTTTCTAGCATGTGTGAAGGACGGGACGAAAGGAAGGGAGGAAGGAGGAAGACATGGGGATAGCGCTTACAACGAAGGAGTGCAAGTATGGAGTATGGGACAGAGTGAAGGCTGCTACAGGTGGGGTTGTGGAGGTTTTGGGTGGCACGATGATGGAAGGTGGTGAGGTCTTTGCGCCACCTCCTATATTGATTGTACCAGAACCATGGCACGCCCTCCCACCATTCTTCCATATGGAACAATTGGAATTAGTGTTTGATACATTAGCAGATGGTAGATCATGTGTGCCGTGGGACACCATGCATAATACATGTCCCAGTATGATGTGTATGAGCAAACCAATGCGATAGGGAAAAACATGACCTTTTCCCCTTTGATTGAGAATAGGCCCTTTGTGAAGACCCTTGCAAGGCTACTTTTGGTGCTAATGTGTAATTCATGGCTTGGAGTTCTTCTCATTAGTTAGTCTATAATAGGTGTTTGATCATGGTGAGTCTAAACTTTTTTGGTTCACTTTCAAGTTGATTGCGAATGGTTATTCAATCTCTTAAATTAAAAATACCATTCTATCTCCAAAAACCTTCCCTCCTCTTCACCTCCCCTAGTTCTCATCTGCCCCGTATATCTACCCCCTCACACAATTATTTAGAACTTCTAAGATAAGCTCGCTCTACCCCATGGTTGGTAGACTCCTTCGCCAACCATGGGGTAGGATCTTCGACTTTGGCCTATTTACCATTTTCCAGATAAGTAGGCCAAAGTCGAAGATCCTTCTAATCGCATATGAAAAAACGTATTTGTGACAACATTTCTAAGTCAAAGTCTTTGAACACTCCTTCCACTCTAAGCATCAACAAAAAGTCTTGCTTCTACACCCTACCATTCATTCGAACAATCTCAATTGGGAATTTTTGGAATTTGAAAAACATGCAAATAATTTTAATGAGTAGGATGATGGCTATAAGCTTGATCACTTGTAAAACCAACTACTAAATTTGCTTGGTTTCATATCTTTTCTCATTTTAATTTTCAACAATGAAAATTTTTCCAAATAGAACATTTAAAATCTTAAAAATTATTCAAAATACAAAATCATTAAATCTTAAAATGATTCAAAATGCAAAACAAATAGAAAATTTAAAATCTTTAAAATTATTCAAAATAAAGACAATTAATCTTAAAAATTGTCAAAATGAAAAAACATCACTACTAGAAAAGACCTCCGCTCACTTTGCCAAATAGTGTGTCTATGTGTCCTATTCGTAAACCATAAAATACAATTATTGAAATTGGGCCCACGTTACAAAATGGATCAATTTGGCAATGTAATAATAGTGTGTATACACACACTATTATTACACGTCCTATTCGTTAAACATAAATATATAATTTTGAAATTCATGGGAGTTCTATAAAAGGCGTCGAGAAGACTCACTGAGCACAGTAGATTGTTATCCGAGATCCTACGCACAATAGATCGTTATCCGAGCTCCAGCATTTCTTCGTCTGCGTCTGTCTAAGCACGAGGGAAAAAAGTTGAGGTTTTGGCACAGATTTCGGGAACCCAGTTTGTTCTTCTAAGTTCTCGGGATAAGTTGGATTTTTTTAGGGTTTCTGGGTGTATTGGCGAGGGATACATTGACAATAAGAAACCCTTGAGATCGTTCGGGGGTTTTCTGAGCACTTATAGTGAAAGTGTTGAGAGTTTGATGGTTTCCCAACGAAAATTGACGGGAAGATTTAGAGAGTTATCTGGTTTTCCGGTGGTTTGCGCATGTTTAGTTGGTTGAAGACTAAGAACCTTCCTTGGTTGAATTGGGTGGCCGGTTTCCAGCCCGAATCTGAAGCTGTTGCATCCTTGACAACTTTTTTTTAGCAGTTGGGTTTGGACCTTAGGGTTTGGGATTTAAAAAAACTCTCAAAATCAGCCTTAAACAATAAAATACAAGATGTCCGTTCTGCTGCAAAGCGATTCCTTTATAATAAGGGAAGTTTGGGAAGATAATATGGAGGAGGAGTTTTCTTTGATTCGGGAAATTGTGGGTGATTACCCATATATTGCCATGGATAGTGAGTTTCCTGGTACAGTGGTAAGATCTTTGAGTAATTTCAAGACTCCCTCAGAATTAAGCTATTACAATATAAAGTGTAATGTGATATACTTCACCTTATTCAATTGGGTTTGACTTTCTCAAACAAGGATGGGAAGCTGCCCAGCTGCGGCGCGGATAAGGATAAGTACTGCATATTCAATTTTCGGGAATTCAATTCCGATAAAGATATACATGCCATTCATTCTATTAAGCTTCTGCAGCAGATTGGTATTGATTTCAAGAAAAAAAATGAGAAGGGAATCCATGCACAACGATTCGGGGAGATGCTAATGTCATCTGGCATGGTTAGGAATGACAATGTTCACTCGGTCACCTTCCATGGCGGTTATAATTTTGGGTACATCGTGAAACTCCTAACTGGTCGGAAGTTGCCTCAGACACATGCAGACTTCTTCAATTTTAACAAATTGAAGAAGTCTCGTGTATTTTCCCATTGTGTATGACATCAAGCACTTGATGAAGTTCCGCAATATTTAGGGAGGATTGAATAGGCTGGCTAAAATTTTGGATGTGGAGAGGATTGGGTTGTGCCATCAAGCTGGTTCTGACAGACTGTTGACATCTTGTGTATATAGGAAAGTAAGAGAACAATATTTTGATGGCTAGATTGAGAAATATCTGCAGGTGGTGTGTGGTTTAGATTATGACAATGTAGGCATGATTTCATTGGGAAGCCTTAGTCGAGAGATATAAATTTTGGATTTCTATAGTATACTCTATATGTTAGTTTTAGGTAGGTAGGAGCATTGTTGTTTACTGAGTTTAATTCAATGCTTAGCACTTGTTTGAGCTTAGTTAGATTGAGATAGATATTTGAGATGATTACATGGGCCTATTTATATATGTTGCATGATATCAATTTTACTCTTATATGCTGATGATGATAGTTCTTTGGTTTGTTAAACATGCAAATTAAAATGTGGAATTTTTGGTACATGGATAACATTTAAAAGTTATATGTTGTGAATGTATAATATATATGCTAGGTATCATGTAATAAACATACATTCTTGATTGAATGTCAATAAAAGTATAGATTCTCATATGAAATTCACCTAAATGTCAACCAACTACGAGATATCCAAATGGTTGTAGTGCAAGGTAACCTCCATGTAGCAGTCCTCATGAAGATAGCGTCCAATACTTTAGGTTGCACTTACATCTGTTCCAGAATATTTTATTATCAGGTGGTAAGTGTGGTTTTGATAGGGTGCATAGGTGGAATCATTCCAAAAAATTGTTGAAATTTTGCTTTCAATTTATTGTTATTCACGTAATTCATTTAATATTTTATCTTTGAAGTTTTGTATAAATCTAAATGATGAGGGTTGATGGCTAATAGCTAGGGTTGTTGGAGAAGGGGATACATGAAGTTTATAAATAGGAAAAAGATGAGAGTTGAGAGAGGACAATGATTGTGGAAGATTAGATAATTCATGGAAGACATATTCTCTTATGACATTATTCTTAGTGAATATATGAGGAATTTTGTTTTTGGAGTCATAGGCGCATTGAAAGGTTTCTTGGAGATAAGAAACTGGTTAGGATCCTAGTTAGATAGGAGGGTAATTAGGTTGATAAGGAACTATTGGAAGAATTTTCTATTTGACTACATGTAATTATCACCCTCTCAAGAGCCAAGAACTTTTAGCATGTATTTGTTATGCTTATGCTATTCCATTTAAAGAGTAAAATTTGGTTATATCATATCTTTTAAACATGTGTTTATTGGTTAGAAATTATTATTACATACCATCCCACAAGAGGTGCTACCTCTCATCTCTTTGTACACTTTTTTTTGGCAAAATATGCCTCTTAACTTATTAATATTAGGTGGGTTTAATACTTATTATTCATATGACTTCCATATTTTTTGATTGCTGTTGAGTGTGATGCTTTCTTTCAATGTATGTGTTACATGCTACAACCCTATTCACAATTCATATAGTTTATGGAAGTCAAAAATAGGGAATTGTAGGATGTCCCCACTAAAAATTTAGTGTTTTTATTTCACTCTAGAACATTGTGATTTTTAACCTATGATTCTAGTTTTGACCTTCACACATCCAAACTCGAAACCTAATATCAACTTATTTGATATGGTCCCTTTTAGTTCCTCTTCAAGTGAATTTGTACCTATAAGCTACAAATTGGATAATGCCTTATTCTGTCAGCTCCTCTATGACTTATCAAACAATGATCCTCAACCATTTGCCTCATTAAGTGACTAGATAAGTTATTTACCCACACAGGTTATCCTCACTAAGATTCTTGGCACCATTCTGTTTGAGAAGGGACCCAACCCTATTTATTGGATCTAGATTTAGTGAGTCCCTACACACACTCATCTTTATGTGTGTGGATAGAAAGCACCTATTATACTTGAACTCACTTTCCTTGAAAAAATGGAAGTATATCTCATAAAAATATGAAGGAAGAGTGAAATTTCAAAATCACCTTTGCAATTGCGAGGTGGTGTTTCACGCTTGTGTTGGTGGTTGAAAATTCTTAGCTCATTCCCTCTATGAATAATGTCTTCTAGTTACTAAGTCAATATAGTGAAGAGAAAGAAACACCAAGAATCCGAAGTAAATTATACCCATCATTTTCAATTTGGTAAGTTCGTGTAGGACCTAAACACTACCAAAGTAGTAGTAGTCTCCATAGGTTAGGGATGATCATGTCATAGATAATTTTGAATTTAGAAATTTAATCAGAAATGCTTATGTAATTTTTTAATAATTCTTTTTGAATTATAATTGGCATACGAAATGGTAAGGGATATATGAAGAGACAAGAAAAAATGTGAGGAGACATTTTGCAACTTGTTGGACTGTCATCTATATGTGTGTATGTATGTGTGTGTGTTAACAAATTGAAAATACTTCTTTTTGGAAATATGAACTTGAGGATTTTTAACCTATGATTCTAGTTTTGACCTTCACACATCCAAACTCAAAACCTAATATCAACTTATTTGATATAGTCCCTTTTAGTTCCTCTTCTAATAATTTGTACCTATAAGCTACAAGTGGGGATAATGTCACCTTATACTCATCAACTCCTCTATGACCACACTCATTTAAACAATGGTGATCTAAGCCTCAACCATTTGCCTCATCAAGTGACTAGATAAGTTATTTACCCACACACAGGTTATCCTCACTAAGATTCTTGGCACCATTCTATTTGAGAAGGGACACAACCCTAGTTATTGGATCTAGATTTAGTGAGTAGAACCTCCTCATTGGTATTTGTAGGGAGAGTCCCTACACACACTCATCTTTGTGTGTGTGAATAGAAAGCACCTATTATACTTGAATTCACTCGAAAAAAATGGAAATATCTGTCATAAAAATGTGAAGGAAGAGTGAAATTTCAAAATCACCTTTGCAACTGCAAGGTGGTGTTTCACGCTTGTGTTGGTGGTTGAAAATTCTTAGCTCACTCCCTCTATTGAATAATGTCTTCTAGTTACTATGTCAATATAGTGAAGAGAAAGAAGCACCAAGAATCCGAAGTAAATTATACCCCTCATTTTCAATTTGGTAAGTTCATGTAGGACCTAAACACTA
>SNQJ01S0161979.1:0-15732 GCA_010110895.2 Picea sitchensis
GAATATACCAATCATATGTCAACTACTCATCAACAATGAATCATCAATATGTACCAACATCATCAACTATACACCTCATGTATGTGCCAACTCATCAACTGCTTGTCTCAACCATGACTAGTTTTGGATTAGTCAACAACCCTGAATTGAAATAATCATAACTTTGTACCTGTAATGAATAAAGATATGCAACTGATACACAATGTTATTCAGTGTGTTTAATGCAATTCCTCTAGGTGGCACTACTTGTAACCTCTCAAAAAAGGAGTTATAGCAAAAATGGCATACCTTGTTGAATTCTAGATTATTCTAGAGAGCGACCTTGTAGAGTGTGCCTCGCATAGAAAATTTGTTGAATCGATCTAAAACTGTTCCAGAGCATACTATAGACTATAATCTAACCAACACAATTTGTCTCACTAAATTTGGATCTATTATGAAGAAGTTATGACATTTTTACCCAAAACACTTGTTTTTGACTAGTTTCAGGACTGGGCACAAACCCTATTTTCCACGGAGTGTAACTGATGCAGGAGCATATCCCACATCAAGTGAGCTAGCATGGAAGACAAGAGACATCTGGACGAGCGGCAACACAAATTTTGAAAACACCTTGGAAGTTGTTGCGCGAACATTAATGTGGAAATTTAATGAAGCACACTTGCATATTGAAAATGGACCTTGAGCGGATTGCTCTCATCCTTAGTAGGTAGGAGGCATTTAAGATAGTTAATGTAAAGTAGATAGAATTTAATTCTAGATTAGACTGTTTGAGAGCACAAGAGGAAAACAAAATATAGACACCCTCATTGTGCATTGTAACATTATGAAACAACATTGTTGAAGAGAGCAAGAGCATGCAGAGAGCCATGTAAGAACACCCATGTACAGATATTTGAATTAATAGAAGAAAGATTTGATTCAAATTCATGGTTTTGTGTCTGTTCTCTGTGTATTGATGTTGAATTCTATGCTCATGAATGTTTTCTTCCTGTTATACATTTTCTTTATATGTTGTGTATGTGATTTCATGTTGAGTTTGGAATCTGAGAGGAAGAAGGAATGAGTTTCAATTGTTTCTCTATTTGAGCCAAAGAATTCCTGCAAGGAGTGCAGTCGAAGTGTCTGCAAGGAGTGTGTTGACAGAGGGTTCAGATAGAGATAGCTTTTGTTCTCATTCATCCCAAAAGTGCAGATAGGCATAGGAGCCGTGCAAGGAGTGCGCAGGCTGAGTGAAGTTCAGGGTTGTGAACCTAAGAGAAGGAGTTAACGACTGTTGCTGTAGGTGTGCGTAGAGTCGAGGGACTTCAACACTTAGACATGGTTGAAGGTTTGCCGCAAGGAGTGCATGCAAGATTTTTCCTGAAGGATTTGGAAGTTATGGAAAATCTTAGGAAGGATGACACCTTCGAGATCGTTGAAGGACATCGCAGGGAAGCTGTGACTGGAAGGATTAAGAAAGTGTCGCAAGTTTGCGTGTAGGTGGACGAGTTCCACAGAGGAATACTTGGTCATTCGCAGGAATCACCAAGCAAAGATGGACGGTTGGTATTCTCCAAGGAGAATTCACAATAATCCGTGCGCCGTTAGATCTTGCAGAGGTTCAAGGGAGATATGGCATCATATTCTCTAAAGGCTAAAAGCTCAGGAGGGGCAGAGTCGTTGATCCGAGTCACAAGGGCCGTTGGATATATACGTATATCGTGTATCGGGGTTTCGTGGATCGAAACTCTGAAATATTGCAACAGGAATCACAATATTGCGATACGTGATATCCCGACAAGTACAAGAATAGTGTGGGGCCATAGGAGTCAAAGGAGTGGACATGTGGCACGAGTTATCGGAGTTTCATGGCGGAAAGTCCCGAAAAAATCACATCAGGATTCGCGATATTGCGAACCCCGAAGTGCTGATGAGGTGAAGGACCGTTGAATAGTCAACCCGCGCATGCATCGGAGTTTCAGTGTATCGGGCATTGGGAGTCTGGGATACAAGTTGTTTGATATCGCGAGTGGCGAAATCACGATAGAGCAAGTGCCAATAAAAAGGGGAAAGGTCAGCGTTGACGTGCATCGACGTTCAGGGATTCGAGGATCAAGTGTTCGACCACTGACTTCGCGAAGCCACGAAGTCCGATCTCCCGAGTGAGAAGAGGGGATCGCGTGAGAGTTCTGTGGGTGTAGATTTCCCAATAGGGAAAAAGAAGAACATTAGATTTCTTCGGGCCATGTGAAAGAGAAGATCATGTGAGCAGACATGCTTGCAAGCGCGGGCTGCGTCAGTTTGGTATCAGAGCACATAAATATTCTTTTCTTTCTGTAGCAGAGAAGGGAGATACTTCACCATGCCGCCAAGGAGAGATAGATAGTCACATGATCCAGAGGATAGGGAGATGTCGCGAAGAAGGGGTAGGCAGGTGACAGACCCAGTCATGGAGAGACAGATGCGTGATCTCCGCGCAAGACTCGAAGACATGGAGACAATGCAAAGATGCACAACTAATGCTGGGGATCTTAGTGATTCCGAAAGCGAGATTGAGGCTGAACGTGAAGAAGAAGTTGCAGCTGAAGATGCATCAAACAAGAGTTTGATCAGAGCTATTTCCAGGATGGGTGCAAGAGAAAAGATGGACATTCCAGTTTACGAAGGAAATCTGGATGCAGAAGAGCTTCTAGACTGGATTAGAGCTCTAGACACATACTTTGACTATGAATATGTCAAAGAAGACAAGAAAGTCAAGCATACTGTCACAAGATTGAAGGGACACACAACATTGTGGTGGGATGAACTACAAGCTGACAGATGCTACAAGGGCAAGCAAAAGATCAAAAGCTGGGATAGAATGATCGCAAAGATGAAGGCAAAATTCATCCCCAGGGACTATCAAATTACTCTGTTCAGGAGAATGCAGAACCTAAGACAGAAGCTGATGACATTGAAAGAATACACTGAGGAATTCTATAAACTGAACATTAGAGAAGGTCATCGGGAGAGCGATGATGAGAAGGTTGCCAGATATATGAATGGCCTGAGATATGATATCCAGGATGGGATGAGCATGGTTACCATCCGAACGGTGGAAGATGCGTATCAGATGGCTCTGAAAGAAAAAGAGAAGCTGAGTCGAAAGAAGATTCAAAGGGGCCGAGGCAGAAGTCAACCTAGAGGCAAGTCAGTTTCCTAGGATAAATATCAGAAGCCCAAGGAGGACTGGAAGAAACCTCAGACTCGTACAGAGAGAGGTGGAATTTCACAGAGGGGGCCATATGTTGAACAGAGAGGAAAACATACTGAGCAGAGAGGAGATTATGTTGACAACAACACTTTTCCTCATACTAGAGGTAGAGGAAGAGGAAGAGGTGGAGTAATCACATGCTTCACATGTGGAAAGAATGGGCACAAGTCTTACGAGTGTCTAGATAAAAACAAGGACATTGGAGAAGATCACATCGCTGAAGCACAAAGGCGGGATGTTGAGTCTGAAGACGCTAAAGGCGGAAGATCGCCGATGATGCGAAAAGTCCTTTTGACACCCGAGAAGGAGGTGGAGAATTCAGTCCAAAGGACCAGACTTTTTAGGACTACTTACAAGACCAAGGATAGGGTATGCAAGGTCATCGTAGATAGTGGTAGCATAAACAATCTCATTTCAACTGAGATGGTAGAGAAGTTGGAGCTGGAGACAACTGATCATCCAAGCCCATACAGAGTTTCATGGCTACAGAAAGGAAACCAGGTAAATGTCACTGGACAATGCTTGGTTGAATTCAAGATAGGAGGATATAATGATAAGATTTTATGTGATTTCATTCCTATGGATGTTTGTCATCTATTGCTGGGTAGACCATGGCAATATGAGAGGAATGTGAATCATGATGGAAGAATGAACACATACACCCTAGAGAAGAATGGGAGGACACACATGTTGCTTCCGATCAAGGATGAGGAGGTGAATCCGGAAGTAAGCAACACAGTACTTCTCATGAGTGGGAAGGAACTTCTTATGGAGGTTAAGAAGAAAGAGGATCCACAGTTCATTGTGGTCCGAAAGACAAAGATTGTTTTGACTAGCACGAGAATGGACGATTTGCCAGGAGAGATTCAGGAACTGCTGGAAGAGTTCGCTAACATCGTAGTGGACGAATTACCTCATTCGTTGCCACCGATTAGGAGTGTGAGTCATCATATTGATCTCATACTAGGAGCCAGTTTTCTGAACAAATCCGCGTACAGGTTGACGCCGCAAGAGAATGAAGAGATTAAGAGGCAAGTCCAGGATTTGTTGGACAAAGGATTAGTCAGGGAAAGCTTGAGTCCATGTGTTGTTCCAACAGTACTCAGTTCAAAGAAAGACAGAGGCTGGAGGATGTGTATTGAATCAAGGGTGATTAATAAGATAACCATCAGGTACAGATTTCCATTGCCAAGGATGGATGATCTGATGGATTTCTTGAGTGGAGAAAAATACTTTTCAAAGATTGATTTGAAAAGCGGTTATCACCAGATTCGCATGAGGGAAGGTGATGAATGGAAGATAGCATTCAAAACCAACGAAGGGTTGTATGAATGGCTTGTTATGCTGTTTGGATTAACAATTGCGCCGAGTACCTTCATGAGGTTGATGAACGAAGTCCTGAGGGAGTTCATCAGAAAATTTGTCATTGTGTATTTGGATGACATACTGATTTATAGTAAATCAGTGGCAGAACACTTGAAGCATTTGGCTACAGTGATGCAGAAGCTACAACAGGAGAAGCTATTGATAAATATGAAGAAGTCCTCATTCATGAAGACATAACTCATTTACTTGGGGTTTGTTATTTCTACAGATGAATTGAGGATGGATCCAGATAAGGTGGAAGTGATCAAGAATTGGCCATCACCGAAGAATATTTTTGAGGTGAGAAGTTTTCATGGATTGGCTAGTTTCTAACGAAAGTTCATTAGAAATTTCAGTGGGATTAGTGCAGCGATGATGGATACAATGAAGAAGCAGCATAAGTCTTTTCACTGGAAAGAAGAAGCTGAGAAGAGTTTCAATCTGTTGAAGAGGAAGATTACGGAACAACCAGTGTTGGTGTTGCCGGATTTCCAGAAGATATTTCAGGTGAAGTGCGATGCAAGTGGATTTGTAATAGGGGCAGTCTTGAGTCAAGAAGACATGCCAATAGCATACTTCAGCGAGAAGCTGAACGAGGAAAAGGTGAAATACTCCACTTATGACAAGGAGTTTTATGCTATCATACACGTGTTGAAGAAATGGAGGCATTACTTGATCCCGAAAGAATTTGTTTTGTATAGTGACAATCATGCATTGCAGTTTGTGACTCAACAGGAGAAGTAGAATTAGAAACATGTCAACTGGGTTGAGTATATGCAGAATTTTACATTCGTAATTAAACATATTTCTGGTACTGCTAACAAATTTGTTGATGCTTTGAGCAGGAAGTGTTTGCTATTGCAGGAGTTCAGAGTCAAAACGTTGGGTTTTGATGATCTCATCGATATGTACACAGATGATCAGGATTTCAAGGAAGCGTATGAAGCAGTTGAGAATCCAGTTCTCAAGGATAGAAGCCAGTGGATAGAGTATATGATCCAGGAAGGATTGTTGTTCAGAGGCAATCAACTGTGTATTCCGAAATGCTCCATGAGGGAGAACTTGTTCAAGGAAAAACATATTGGAGGATTGGCAGGACACTTTGGTCATCAAAAAACATTCGCAAAGCTGAATGAGTCATATTTTCGGCCGGGAATGCGAGCAGATGTCAAGAAATTCGTAGACAGATGCAGAATTTGCCAGCATTCGAAGGGAAAGAAGAAGAATGCAGGGTTTTATCAACCATTGCCCATACCAGAGAGGCCGTGGGATGCGATTAGCATGGATTTTGTATTGGGGTTGCCAAGAAAACAAAGAGGTGTTGATTCAATCTTTGTGGTAGTGGATAGATTTTCCAAAATGGCACACTTCATTCCATGTCAGAAGACTAGTGACGCAACTCACATTGCGAACTTGTTTTTCAAAGAGTTCATTCGATTTCATGGGTTGCCGAAAAGTATAGTTTTGGATAGAGATACGAAGTTCATAGGGAATTTTTGGAGGACCTTATGGAAGAAGCTGGGATCTAACTTGGCATTTAGTTCAACTTATCATTCGCAGACGAATGGACAAACAAAAGTGGTGAACAGGAGTCTGGGAGACTTGCTGAGAAGCTTGGTGACAGAGCACCACAAGCGGTGGGACACCATATTACCACAGGCAGAGTTCGCATATAATGACTCAGTCAATAGGAGCAGAGGGCAGAGTCCATTTCAGGTTGTTTATGGTATGCAACCGAGAGGAATTTCTGAACTGAGGGATTCAGAACAGACTGCAACTAGGAGCGCTAATGCAGAAGAATTCGCAGAGGTAATGAAAGAACTTCACATCCAGGTGAAGCAGCGACTGCTGGATTCAAGTCAAGAATATAAACACAGAGCCGATCAACATAGAAGACAACTTCAATTCGAGGTTGGTGAGTTGGTTCTGGCACATTTGAGGAAAGAAAGGTTCCCGAGGGGAACATACAACAAACTGAAGATGAAGAAAATCGGGCCATGTAGGGTCTCAAATAAATTTGGGGCGAATGCTTATGAGATTGAATTACCCGATGGGATCGGAATATCTCCGATATTCAATGTCTCAGATTTGTACCCATATAGAACTGAGGAAACAGGGACTGCAGGTCAGCAACCAATGATCCAGTGGATGAAACAGATGCCAGTTGCAGAAAAGTCACAGATGGAGTGCATACTGGACAAGAGAGTGAGAAGGAGGACCAGAAGGAAAGACTACTTCGAGTATTTGGTCAAATGGAAGAACCATCCAGTTGAATATGCCAGCTGGGCGACTGAAGCAGAGATACAGAAGCATGGATACACCATGCAGGAGCTCATGGACAGGAGCCGATGAAAGTTTTCAAGCGAGGGAGTATGATGCAGGAGCATCTCCCACATCAAGCGAGCCAGCGCAGAAGGCAAGAGATAGTTGGACGAGCGCCAACACAAATTTTGAAAACACCTTGGAAGTTGTTGCATGAACATTAATGTGGAAATTTAATGAAGCGCACTTGCATATTGAAAATGGACCTTGAGTCGATTTCTCTCGTCCTTAGTAGGTAGGAGGAATTTAAGATAGTTAATGTAAAGTAGATAGAATTTATTTCTATACTAGACTATTTGAGAGCGCAAGAGGGAAACAGAATATAGACACCCTCATTGTGCATTGTAACATTATGAAGCAACATTGTTGAAGAGAGCAAGAGCATGCAGAGATCCATGTAAGAACACCCATGTACAAATATTTGAATTAATAGAAGAAAGCTTTGATTCAAATTCATGGTTTTGTGTCTATTCTCTATGTACTGATGTTGAATGCTATGCTCATGAATGTTTGCTTCCTGTTATACATTTTCTTTATATGCTGTGTATGTGATTTCATGTTGAGTTGGAATCTGAGAGGAAGAAGGAATGAGTTTCAATTGTTTCTCTATTTGAGCCAGAGAATTCCTTCAAGGAGTGCAGTCGAAGTGTCTGCAAGGAGTGTGTTGACAAAGGGTTTAGATAGAGATAGATTTTGTTCTCATTCATCCCAAAAGTGCAGACAGGCATAGGAGCCGTGCAAGGAGTACACATGCTAAGTGAAGTTCAGGGTTGTGAACCTGAGAGAAGGAGTTAACGACTGCTGCTGTAGGTGTGCGTAGAGTCGAGGGACTTCAACACTTAGATGTGGTTGAAGGTTTGCCACAAGGAGTGCGTGCAAGATTTTTCCCGAAGGATTTGGAAGTCGTTGAAAATATCAAGAAGGATAATGCCTTCGAGATCATTGAAGGACATCGCAGGGAAGCTGTGACTGGAAGGATTAAGAAAGCATTGCGAGTTTGCATGTAGGTGGATGAGTTCCACAGAGGAATACTTGGTCATTCACAGGAATCGCCAAGCAAAGATGGACGGTTGGTATTCTCCAAGGAGAATTCGCGATAATCCATGGGCCGTTAGATCTTGCGGAGGTGAAAGGGAGATATGGCGTCATATTCTCTAAAGGCTAAAATATCAGGAGGGGCAGAGCCGTTGATCCGAGTCACAAGGGCCGTTGGATCTATATGTATATCGTTTATTGGGGTTTCGTGGATCAAAACTCCGAAATATTGCAACGGGAATCGCGATATTGTGATACGCGATATCCCGATGAGTACGAGAATAGTGTGGGGACATAGGAGTCAGAGCAGTGGACAGGTAGCACGAGTTATCGAAGTTTCATGGTGAGAAGTCTCGAAAAAATCGCATCAGGATTCACAATATTGCGAACCCCGAAGTGCTGATGAGGTGAAGGACCGTTGAATAATCAACCCACGCATGCATCGAAGTTTCGGCGTATCGGGCATTGGGATTTGGGGATACAAGTTGTTTGATATCGCGAGTGGAGAAATCACGATAGAGCAAGTCCTGATAAAAAGGGGAAAGGTCAGCGTTGACGTGCATCACCGTTCAGGGATTCGAGGATCAAGTGTTCGACCACTGACCTCGCGAAGCTGTGAAGTCCGATCTCCCGATTGAGAAGAGGGGATCGCACGAGAGTTTTGTGGGTGCATATTTCCCGATAGGGAAAAAGAATAACATTAGAGTTCTTTAGGCCATGTGAAAGAGAAGATCCTGTGAGTGGGTGTGCTTGCGAGTGTGGGCTACGTCAGTTTGGTATCAGAGCACAGAAAGATTCTTTGCTTTCTGTAGCAGAGAAGGGAGAGACTTCACCATGCCGCCAAGGAGAGATAGACAATCACCTGATCCAGAGGATAGGGAGATGCCACGAAGAAGGGGTAGGCAGGTGATAGACCCAGTCATGGAGAGACAGATTCGTGATCTCCGAGAAAGACTCGAAGACATGGAGACAGCACAAAGACACAAAACTAGTGATGGGGATCTTAGTGATTTCGAAATCGAGATTGAGGCTGAACGTGAAGAAGAAGTTGCAGTTGAAGATGCATCAAACGAGAGTTTGATCAGAGCTATTTCCAGGATGGGTGCAAGAGAAAAGATGGACATTCCAGTTTACGAAGGAAATCTGGATGCATAAGAGCTTCTAGACTGGATTAGAGCTCTAGACACATACTTTGACTATGAAGATGTCAAAGAAGACAAGAAAGTCAAGCATGTTGTCACAAGATTGAAGGGACACACAAAATTGTGGTGGGATGAACTACAAGCTGACAAACGCTGCAAGGGAAAGTAGAAGATCAAAAGATGGGACAAAATGATTACAAAGATGAAGGCAGAATTCATCCCCAGGGACTATCAAATTACTCTTTTCAGGAGAATGCAGAACCTGAGACAGAAGCTGATGACAGTGAAAGAATACACTGAGGAATTCTATAAACTGAACATCAAAGCAGGTCATCGGGAGAGCGATGATGAGAAGGTTTCCAAATATATGAATGGCCTGAGATATGATATCCAGGATGAGATGAGCATGGTTACCATATGAACGGTGGAAGATGCTTATCAGATGGCTCTGAAAGCAGAAGAGAAGCTGAGCCGAAAGTAGAGTCAAAGGGGCTGAGGAAGAATTCAGCCCAGAGGCAAGTCAGTTTCCCAGGATAAATATCAGAAGCCCAAGGAGGACTGGAAGAAACCTCAGACTCGTACAGAGAGAGGTGGAAGTTCACAGAGGGGGCCATGTGTTGAACAGAGAGGACAACATACTGAGCAGAGAGGAGATTATGCTGACAACAATACTTTTCCTTGTACTAGAGGTAGAGGAAGAGGAAGAGGTGGAGTAATCACATGCTTCACATGTGGAAAGAATGGGCACAAGTCTTACGAGTGTACAGATAAAAAGAAGAACATTGGAGAATCTCACATCGTCGAAGCACAGAGGCAGGATGTTGAGTCTGAAGATGCTAAAGGCAGAAGATCATTGATGATGTGAAAAGTCCTTTTGACACACGAGAAGGAGGTGGAGAATTCTGTCCAAAGGAACATAATTTTTAGGACTACTTGCAAGACCAAGGACAGGGTATGCAAGGTCATTGTAGATAGTGGTAGCATGGACAATCTCGTTTCAACTGATATGGTAGAGAAGCTAGAGCTGGAGATGACTGATCATCCAAGCCCATACAGAGTTTCATGGCTATAGAAAGGAAACCAGGTAACTGTAACTGGACAATTCTTGGTTGAATTCAAGATAGGAGGATATAATGATAAGATTTTATGTGATGTCATTCCTATGGATGTTTGTCATCTATTGCTTGGTAGACCATGGAAATATGATAGGAATGTGATTCATGATGGAAGAATGAACACATACACCCTGGAGAAGAATGGGAGGACACCCATGTTGCTTCCGATCAAGGATAAGGAGGTGAAGCCAGAAGTAAGAAACACAGTACTTCTCATGAGTGGGAAGGAACTTCTTATGGAGGTTAAGAAGAAGGAGGATCCACAGTTCATTGTGGTCAGAAAGCCGAAGATTGTTCTGACTAGCATGAGAATGGATGATTTGCTAGGAGAGATTCAGGAACTGCTGGAAGAGTTCACTAACATCGTAGTAGATGAATTACCTCATTTGTTTCCACCGATTAGGAGTGTGAGTCATCATATTGATCTCATACCAGGAGCTAGTTTTCCGAACAAAGCTGCTTACAGGTTGACGCCTCAAGAGAATGAAGATATTAAGAGGCAAGTCCAGGATTTGTTGGACAAAGGATTAGTCAGGGAAAGATTGAGAAATGTGTTGTTCCAACAGTACTCAGTCCGAAGAAAGACGGAGGCTGGAGAATGTGTACTAACTCAAGGGTGATTAATAAGATAACCATCAGGTAGAGATTTCCATTGCCGAGGATGGATGATCATCGGATTGCTTGAGTAGAGAAAAATACTTTTCAAAGATTGATTTGAAAAGCGGTTATCACCAGATTCGCATGAGGGAAGGTGATGAATGGAAGAAAACATTCAAAACCAACAAAGGGTTGTATGAATGGCTTGTTATGCCATTTGGCTTAACAAATGTGCCAAGTACCTTCATGAGGTTGATGAACAAAGTCCTGAGGGAGTTCATCAGAAAATTTGTCATTGTGTATTTGGATGACATACTGATTTATAGTAAATTAGTGGCAGAACACTTGAAGCATTTGGCTACAGTGATGCAGAAGCGACAATAGGAGAAGCTGTTGATAAATATGAAGAAGTCCTCATTCATGAAGACATAACTCATTTACTTGGGATTTTTTATTTCTATAGATGAATTGAGGATGGATCCAGAAAAGGTGGAAGTGATCAAGAATTGGCCATCACCGAAGAATATTTTTGAGGTGAGAATTTTTCATGGATTGGCTAGTTTCTACCGAAAGTTCATTAGAAATTTCAGTGGGATTAGTGAAACGATGATTGATATAGTGAAGAAGTGGAATAAGTCTTTTCACTGGACAAAAGAAGCTGAGAAGATTTTTAATCTGTTGAAGAGGAAGATTACGGAACAACCAGTGTTGGTGTTGCCGGATTTCCAGAAGACATTTTAGGTGAAGTGCGATTCAAGTGGATTTGCAATAGGGGCAGTCTTGAGTCAAGAAGATAGGCCGATAGAATACTTCAGCAAGAAGTTGAATGAGGCGAAGGTGAAATACTCCACTTATGACAAGGAGTTTTATGCTATCATACAGGCGTTGAAGAAATGGAGGCATTACTTGATCCCGAAAGAATTTGTTTTGTATAGTGACAATCATGCATTGTAGTTTGTGACTCAATAGGAGAAGTTGAGTCAGAAACATGTCAAATGGGTTGAGTGTATGCAGAATTTTACATTCATAATTAAACATATTTCTGGTATTGCTAACAAAGTTGTTGATGCTTTGAGCAGGAAGTGTTTTCTATTGCAGGAGTTCAGAGTCAAAACGTTGGGTTTTGATGATCTCAGGGATATGTACGCAGATGATCAGGATTTCAAGGAAGTGTATGAAGCAACTGAGAATCCAGTTCTCAGGGATAGAAGCCAGTGGATAGAGTATATGATCTAGGAAGGATTATTGTTCAGAGGCAATCAACTGTGTATTCTGAAATGTTCCATGAGGGAGAACTTGTTGAAGGAAAAACAAAGTGGAGGATTGGCAGGACACTTTGGTCATGAAAACACATTTGCAAAGCTGAATGAGTCATATTTTTGGCCGAGAATGCGAGCGGATGTCAAGAAATTCATAGACAGATGCAAAATTTGCCAGCATTCGAAGGGAAAGAAGCAGAATGCATGGTTTTATCAACCATTTCCCATACCAGAGAGGCCGTGGGATGCAATTAGCATGGATTTTGTAATAGGGTTGCCAAGAACACAAAGAGGTGTTGATTCAATCTTTGTGGTAGTGGATAGATTTTCCAAAATGGCACACTTCATTCCATGTCAGAAGACTAGTGACGCAACTCACATTGCGAACTTGTTTTTCAAAGAGGTCATTCGACTTCATGGGTTGCCGAAAAGTATAGTTTCAGATCAAGATACAAAGTTCATAGGGAATTTTTGGAGGACCTTATGGAAGAAGCTGGGAACTAACTTGGCATTTAGTTTATCTTATCATCCGCAGATGGATGAACAAACAGAAGTGGTGAATAGAAGTCTGGGAGACTTGCTGAGAAGCTTGATGATAGAGCACCACAACCAGTGGGACTCCATATTACCACAGACAAAGTTCGCATATAACGACTCAGTCAACAGGAGCACAGGGAAGAATCCATTTCAGGTTGTTTATGGTATGCAGCCGAGAGGAATTTATGAACTGAGGGATTTAGAACAGACTGCAACTAGGAGCGCTAGTGCAGAAGAATTCACAGAGGCGATGAAATAACTTCACAGCCAGGTGAAGCAGCGACTGCTGGATTCAAGTCAAGAATATAAACACAGAGCCGATCAACATAGAAGACAACTTCAATTCAAGGTTGGTGAGTTGGTTCTGGCACATTTGAGGAAAGAAAGGTTCCTGAGGGGAACATACAACAAACTGAAGATGAAGAAAATCGGCCCATGTAGGGTCTTGAAGAAATTTGGGGCGAATGCTTATGAGATTGAATTACCCGATGGGATCAGAATATATTTGATATTCAATGTCTCAGATTTGTACCCATATAGAAATGAGGAAACAGGGACTGGAGGTGAGCAACCAGTGATCCAGTGCATGAAACAGATGCCAGTTGCAGATAAGCCGCAGATGGAGTGCATACTAGACAAGAGAGTGAGTAGGAGGACCAAAAGGAAAGAATACTTCGAGTATTTGGTCAAATGGAAGAACCATCCAGTTGAAGATGCTAGCTGGGAGACTGAAGCAGAGATACATAAGCATGGATAGACCATGCAGGAGCTCATGGACAGGAGCCCATGAAAGTTTTCAAGTGAGGGAGTATGATGCAGGAGCATCTCCCACATCAAGCGAGCCAACGTGGAAGGCAAGAGATAGTTGGACGAGCGCCAACACAAATTTTGAAAACACCTTGGAAGTTGTTGCGTGAACATTAATGTGGAAATTTAATGAAGCGCACTTGCATATTGAAAATGGACCTTGAGCGTATTTCTCTCGTCCTTAGTAGGTAGGAGGCATTTAAGATAGTTAATGTAAAGTAGATAGAATTTAATTCTAGATTAGACTGTTTGAGAGCGCAAGAGGGAAACGGAATATAGACACCCTCATTGTGCATTGTAACATTATGAAGCAGCATTGTTGAAGAGAGCAAGAGCATGCAGGGATCCATGTAAGAACACCCATGTACAAATATTTGAATTAATAGAAGAAATCTTTGATTCAAATTCATGGTTTTGTGTCTGTTCTCTGTGTACTGATGTTGAATGCTATGCTCATGAATGTTTGCTTCCTGTTATACATTTTCTTTATATGCTGTGTATGTGATTTCATGTTGAGTTTGGAATCTAAGAGGAAGAAAGAATGAGTTTCAATTGTTTCTCTATTTGAGCCAGAGAATTCCTGCAAGGAGTGCAGTCGAAGTGTCTGCAAGGAGTCCGTTGATAGAGGGTTCAGATAGAGATAGATTTTGTTCTCATTCATCCTAAAAGTGTAGATAGGCACAAGAGCCATGCAAAGAGTGCATAGGCCGAGTGAAGTTCAGAGTTGCGAACCTGAGAGAAGGAGTTAACGACTGCTGCTGTAGGTGTGCGCAGAGTCGAGGGACTTCAACACTTAGACGTGGTTGAAGGTTTGCCGCAAGGAGTGCATGCAAGAGTTTTCCTGAAGGATTTGGAAGTCGTGGAAAATCTCAGGAAGGATAATGCCTTCAAGATCGATGAAGGACATCGCAGGGAAGCTATGTCTGGAAGGATTAAGAAAGCGTCACAAGTTTACGTGTAGGTGGACGAGCTCCACGGAGGAATACTTGGTCATTTGCAGGAATCGCCAAGCAAAGACAAACGATTGGTATTCTCCAAGGAGAATTCGCGATAATCTATGGGCCATTAGATCTTGCGGAGGTGCAAGGGATATACAACGTCATATTCTCTAAAGGCTAAAATCTCAGGAGGGGCAGAGTCATTGATCCGAGTCACAAGGGTCGTTGGATCTATACGTATATCGTGTATCAGGGTTTCATGGATCGAAACTCTGAAATATTGCAACGGGAATCAGGATATTACGATACACGATATCGTGACGGGTAGGAGAATAGTGTGGTGCCATAGGAGTTAGAGGATTGGACAGGTGGCAAGAGTTATCGGAGTTTCATGGCGGGAAGTCTCAAAACAATCGCATCAGGATTTGCGATATTGCGAACCCCGAAGTGCCGATGAGGTGAAGGACCGTTGAATAGTCAATGCACACATGCGTCGGATTTTTAGCATATCGGGCAACGGGAGTCAGGGATACAAGTTGTTTGATATCGCGAGTGGCGAAATCGCGATAGACCAAGTCCCGATAAAAAGGGGAAAGGTCATCGTTGACGTGCATCGACGTTCAGGGATTCGAGGATCAAGTGTTCGACCACTGACCTCGTGAAGCCGTGAAGTCCGATCTCCCGAGTGAGAAGAGGGGATCGCACGAGAGTTTTGTCGGTGTAGATTTTCCGATAGGGAAAAAGAAGAACATTAGAGTTCTTCGGGCCATGTGAAAGAGAAGATCTTGTGAGCGGACGTGCTTGCGAGAGCGGTCTGCGTCAGTAACTCCCAAAATACAATGACCCACAAGCTGAATTTTTAACCACAGATACTTGGATATGTTACTTGGATATGTTTTCTCACTTACATAGAAATTTCAGGATCTGAATCATTATAGAAACAACGTTATAGCAAAAATGGTGAGATGACCTGTAAATAACATACCTTAGAAAGCACAATCAAAAGAATTTATCGTTCCTTGCATTTCGGCCTTCTTTTCTTCACTTTCCTTAGAATTTCGGCTTAGATATCCTTGGTTACCTCAGTCACCTATAGATATTCAATATCCTCAACTGTTCCACACCAAAAATGCTTAAGAAGCTCTCACAAGAAGTTCTCCATCAATACTCCAAAAGATATTCTCACAAGAAGCTCTCCACTGATCCACAAAAAGGATGATCTACAAGATACCATTGCTATATTATTTATACTTTCATCCTCTAGGTCACTTAACCCATTTTTAGGTCACTTAACCCATTTCTAGACCACTTAACCTATTTTCCTTATTTTAGGGTTAACCACTTTCCATAAATAGAAAGTTCTCCAATACTTTATCATTT
>SNQJ01S0161979.1:15742-29538 GCA_010110895.2 Picea sitchensis
CATGTGGGGGTCCTTCATCTTCATAAGGCCATAACTCTCAAACCATGAGGAGTTATGTGACATTCCACATACCACCAGAAATGGCATGACAAGCACTATCCATCTAGGATAGTTTCACCAACAATTTCCTTGATCTTCATCTTATTATTCCACATACAAGCATGGGTCCTCCAACCATTCTTCTAGGATAACTCAATCCGCAAAGCGTCTTCCCGTGAGGGCTTTCACCACAAGGNTGCAAAGCGTCTTCCCGTGAGGGCTTTCACCATTAGGGGAACACTTTGGAGTTCATCTGTTTGTGAACCTTATCAATCATGATAAGACAATAATGAGAGCATGGTTCCTCCAGCCATTCTTCTAGGATAACTCAATCCACAAAGCATCTTCCCGTGAGGGCTTTCACCATAAGGGGACTACTTTGGAGTTCATCCATTTGTGCACCTTATCGATCATGATAAGACAATAATGAGTCATCTATACATTTTTCCAACAATGCATCATATATTAATGAAACCACATTGCTCCATCTTCATCATGTATCAATGACAACTCATTGATCCATCTTCATCTATGCATTCTCATCAAGGACAATGCATATTATATTACATCAATCATCAATCAATAAATCCTTTGACATCAATCAATCACTCGACATCAATCAATGACATCAATCAATCAAACCATTGACATCAATGACAACATGATCCAACAAAGAGTAGTCATAACAATGAAATGTTTTTCATTAAATGATATATCTCGATGTTCATTAAATAAAATGTATCATATCCAACTAACCCAAAGCTTTCCTGTTGACATATTCTAAATCTGTTTAGAAGGAACTATGCTTTGAGATTGAAGTTGTATGTATGTTTTGGACATTTTAATTTGTAGAGAGGGATAGCTAGGAGTGTTTTATTTATACCTTTTGTGTTAGAAGTGCAAAATCTGAGCTACCTTGAACTTGTCCCTCCTCATTCCACGTGCTTTTTCCATGGAAAATGAGTACTACTCTCTTTGTTTCTTCTGCTCCTTCTCCTGCTCCTTCTTTTGTTGGATTACTAAGAGGGGGGGGTGAATCAGTAATGAGCAATTTATAACACTTATTAATCCTTTTAACCACAATGTATATTCTTTCAAATTATTCAACAATGTTCATCAGTTCATTAATATATCATTGCATCATAATACATTAACATACATCGGTGCATAATAATCAATAATAGACATACCCACACAATGCACAATACACCAATGTTTTACGTGGAAACAGATCCATATTATTTTCGACATGAAATGAGAGCGGAGATATAATAAATAAATTTACATAGATATATGATATATCTAATAATACAAAAAATGTTTATCAAAGATATAACCATAAACATGGAGATACAATAATACACAATTTCTATTAATGAGCGAAATGTACAAAACTATAGAAATACAGAGTGAAAGACTCACTAGAATGGTGGAAACTTATCTCTGAGAAGAGATGTGACAACTACTCACATTTGTAAGAAGATGATTATTAAAATGAGGCTCCAAAGTCCTTTTTAACATTAAAAAAATCCAAAAACCTAACCCCGGAAGATGAAAAGCCAACAATTTTGTGGACCTTGTCTTGGGTAGTTTGGTTTATCAACTTCCTAGAGGCGTAACTTTGGCATACGATCTCTGTTGGGGTGCACAATAGCTCACTAGAAAGGTATTGATGAGGAGATTCATTTTGAGGGCTCAATTGAAGCCTTTGATTGTCATTGAGGTGTTTGATCACAAAAAACTTCATTTAGGCCCTCAAAATGGCCTCAGAAGTTTAGGAACTAAAAAATGACTAAAAATAGTAAATTGTCAGAATATTATTTTGATCTAGTTGGAATAGGTGGGTCGTCACTGATATCCACCTAGATCAATCCTCCCTCCTTAGGAAGCAATGGTCTCCATTGCGTTGAGTTCCTAAGGGAGAGGGGGAAGCATTTCTTGAATCTGAACCTTGGTGAGTTGCTTGCCTTCCTGTAGACGTTGTGTTGCTTGGCTTGTGGAAGGTTGCTGAGAACCTGTTGCTATAAGTGTTGGAGCTTTGTAGATAGTCTGGCTACATGATATGAATGTGTGTAGAAGGATTATTTTCACTTTTCTTCAGTCTTGTCGACTTTCTTCTGTTGGATAGAAGGTGCTTGGACTGAGGCTATAGTGGTTGCAGTGTCCTTATATTCACGTTCTGAATAGATTGTGAAGAAAATAAATTTTGTAGTATGAGATACTACCTTATGACACTATTTAGGTGGAACAACAGTTGGAACTACCTCTGGTATACTATAGAGATGACCCCCAGAGTAACAATGACACTACGAGGTCGAGACTCATAAATAACACGGTTCTTCCAATATATGGTTGGCCCAAAAGAACATCTCAAACATCCAACGAAGAAAGATCACATAATACCCAATCCTTAAAGGGTTGGATGTATGACAATTGACACTGTTGACTCACACGAAGATCTCATCCTTGGTGAATCCACCTGATGTTGTATGGTTGTGGGTGTGGTGTTGTCGAAAATTCCAATTGTTTGATGACCTTTGTTGAGATGAGATTCTTTTGTATTCTTCTATTAACAATAAAATGAAATGAAGTCCCCTTCACCCACATATGTGAATGAAAAAGACACTCCCCCTCTTCAGGATCTGTTGGTTCTTCTGGTTCAATTATTGTGGTTGCAACAATAGCAGTGGGGTCTTTGTCAATGATCTGTCTTCTCCCATTATTTTCTAAATCAGATTCTGAATCAGGGTTCAAATCCTTTTCTTTGGAAATTGTGGATTTTGTGGAAATTGCACCAGTTTCCAATGTCCTTCTTCAACTTTCTATGAACCTTTTTTTCCTGTGGCTTAGACTAGTTTTTGGGAGGCTATTCGTTAGGGTCATCTTTATCATACTTTGGTTGTTGCAGATTTGCAGAATCAAACTCTCATTTTTTCTGGTGCCTAGATTTCTGCTCGATTTTGACATCATATCGATAAGAATCTCCCAGCGATAAGATGCCCATAAATCTATTTTAGTTTGGATGTACCTGTGTAGAGCCCCATGATATTTCAGAACCAAATGCCACTCAAAATATTTGATACCCGTATTGGTGCACAAGGTATGGAAGGTATTGGTGAAATTCAACACTGTTTGGCTCCTCTCTTGACGTAGCATGGTCCATCTCATGTAATCTTCATCATAGTTACCAACAGGGTAATATTGTTCCTTGACCGCATCCACAAAAAAATCCCAAGTGGGCTTGGCCCCATATATTCCAGAATCCTCTGTGGAAATTTTCTCCTAGTAAGTTTCCCACCAATGTTTGACATGGGGGAGAGCCTTAAGGAGTGCGAAGGTGATATTTTCCCTGTTGAAAAAATTATGAACAAAGAAATAACCTTATAGTAGATTTATACATTTTTCTAGGGCATCCACATCTATCTATCCTTCAAATACGGGAATATAAAAATTAACTTGTACCTTGAAAAGTGAGGTGCCTCCAAAGTGGTCGCTTGATGAAGATGTGCATGTTGTTATCGAATGGAGTTGAAGGATGTGGGAAAAATTCTCCATCATTTCGTCCCTCTATCGCGTGAGAGCTTGATCAAGCAACATATTAATATAATCTTTTGCTCCATCATTTTTATTTTATTCCATCATGGATAGTTTCTTGGGCTCAAGAGTGATTGTACTCAATAGAGACAAGCTCGTGATCCAAATTTCTATACTTAGACCTCGTCGGGGACATGCACTGAAAAATGATCAAGAGTAGCCTGCTCTAATACCACTGATCTAGATGATTTTCAACACGAAATGAGAACAGAGATATAATAAATAAATGTACAGATATATAATAATATAATAGGGATTTATTAGATATATAACCATAAAAAAATAGATACATTAATACACAATTTCTATTAATGAGCGAAATGTACAAAACTATAGAAATACAGAGTGAGAGACTTGATGGAATGGTGGAAGCTTATCTCTTAGAAGAGGTGTGACAACTAATCACATTCACAAGAAGATGATTATTACAATGATGCTCAAAAGTATTTTTAAACATAAAGAAAATACAAAACCCTAAACCCGGAAGATGAAAATCCAACAGTTTTGTGGACCCCATTTTGGGTAGTTTGGTGTATCAACTTCTTGGGGGCGTAATTTTGGCATATGATCTTCGTTTGGGGTGCACGATAGCTCATTGGAAAGGTATCGACGAGGAGATTCATTTTGGGGGATCAATCAAAGCCTTCAACTATCATTGAGGTGATAGATCACTAAAAACTGCATTTAGGTCCTCAAAATGGCCCTAGAAGTTTAGGAACCAAAACAATTCTAAAAATAGTAAATTTCCAGAAGACTTTTTTGAGTTAGTTGGAATAGGTGGGTGGCCAACAATATCCACCTGGATTAGAAACCCAATGCAGGAGAAAACCACATAATTGTTTTCTTATATGTCTTAAATAATTACATTCAAGGAAGCACCAACTTCCGATTCTCGAGCTCCAATTGGAAGGAGGCTCCAACCCCCTAGTTTCTTAGGCTACAACTTGAGGGAAGCTCAAACTCCCAAATTCAATGGATACAACCAGAAGGAGGCTACAACCCCCTACATTCTCTGGATACAATTGGAAGGTGTCTACAACCACCTAGTTCTTAGGCTCCAACCTGAAGGAAGCTCCAACTCCCTGATTCTCTGGCACCAACTAGAAGGAGGCTACAACCCCCTTTCCTTGCCCCATCCTGTCACCCTGAAGTATAAGTGTCAAATAGATGATGAAACCACTGTCACACTGTCACTATGAGATATACCACTATAAACATGTACCAACAACTTGTAAAAAACCTATATCAATAACCTGTGATCAACCTGTACCTATAATTAGTCTGTACCAAAAAAAACCAACAGATACACACCCTATATATGTTGCATCTCACGTATCTATGTGACTTGTCTATACTGCAACCTTCTTATGTATGCAACATATCTATACTGCAACCTACGTACACCTTCAAAAGTTTAGGGTTCTCAGTTTTTTGAAACTTGGACCTTTTGCAGCCTCTTTCACATCAACCTACAATATGTCCCAACTTGTACCAATCAAATTGTACTATTAACCATGTACATCAATCACTCACACAACCTGTACCATCACAAGTGCATCAATTATGCACATCACAATACCTCATAACCATCACCAAGACCAAGATATGACTTTAATAATATATCAATATATCTATGCCACATCATCCATATACCACGTGTCAACAATACTACTAGAAAGTGCCTCTAACCATGCACCAAACATGTACCAATCATGTGTCACCAACACTACTAGCAAGTGCCTCTAGACATGTACCAAGAATATCCCTCAATAGATCAGATATGGTAAGATAGAGATCATACTCAATATCACAAGAATATCATTCAAACCATGTGCATCTATGTATCTCTAGTCATGTGCCATACATGTTCATACTGTTGGATTACTAAGAGGGGGTGTGAATCAGTAATAGAGAAATCTAATCCTTTTTAACCATATAATGAAAGTGTTATATCAATGTAGCATTATCATCCAATATTTGCAGAGTAAATAAACAATGAAAAAATGAACAATCATACACATACACAGTACACCAGTTTTTTTACGTGGAAACCCAAAGCGGGAGAAAACCACATAATGATTTTTCTTATATGTCTTGAAGAATTACATTCATTGGAAGCACCAACTTCCTTTGTTTTCCAGTTGCAACTGGAAGGAGGCTCCAAACCCCTATTTTCCTAGGCTAAAAATTGAGGGAAACTCCAACTCCCCAATTCTCTGGATACAACCATAAGGAGGCTACAACCCCCCATGTTCTCTGCCTACAACTAGAAGGTGGCTACAACCACCTGTCCTTTCCCCGTCCAGACACCCTGAAGTATAAGTAGAATGATGGAACCACCATCACACTATCAATGTGAGATATACTGTTGTAAACTTGTACCAATCAACCTGCATCAAACAATCTATACCAATAACCTAAACCATGCATCAACCATGCATCAACCTGTACCTCAACCTCAACCAAAATCCCTCATCAATTTCATCATCCAAGTATAATTTGTAACTCTGTAATAGACTTGGTGTATATGATCACATACTTGCAAACCTTATTTAACTTTAACAACAAGATACTAGCATTTTCATCAAACTTTACTTTAGTCTCACATGATTAGTTTTGGATTAGTCAACAACCCAGACTTGAAATAATCATAACTATGTACCTGTAATGAATAAAGATTTGAAAATAGTACACAATTTTCTTCAGTGTGTTTTATGAAATTCCTCCAGGTTTCACTACTTGGAACCTCTCAAAAAAGGATTTATAGAAAAAAATGACATACCTTGTTGAATTCTGTTTTATTCTAGAGAGCACACTTGTAGAGCATGCCCTGCATGGAATATTTGTTGTATGGATATGAAAATTGTACATGGAATACTACTGACTGTACTCTAACGAACACATTTGGTCTTACTGAATTTGGATATGTTATGAATAAGTTATGACGTTTTTACCTGAAACACTTGTTTTAGACTAGTTTCAGGACTAGTCATAAACCCTATTTTCCACAGAGTGTAACTCCAAAAATACAACAATGCACAAGATAAAATTCGTACCACATGTACTTGGATATATTTTCTCAATGGTCTCCCAATCTCATGGTCTAAATCATTCTAGAAAAAAATTTATTTTGAAAATGGTGAGATGATCCATAAATAACATACCTTAGAAAGCATCATCAAAAGAATTTATCCTCCCTTGAATTTCAGCGTTCTTTACTTCACGTTCCCTCTGAAATTTGTCTTATATATCCTTTGATTACCTTAGTCACTTGTAGATATTCAATATTCTAAAGTGCGATTAAAATGAGAGAGCCTTGCCTCTTATTTATACTCTCCAAGTAGCATCCTTATAAGCATCTTCTAGGCCACTTTGTCCACATAGCCACTTTGTCTAAACAGTGACTTATGTCCAACTTTTCCCAATTTTCCACTTTTCCATGTATCCAATAGCCACTTGACCACTTAACCCATTTTCCTCATTTTAGGGTTAACCTTCTTATAACCACTTTACATAATTAGAAAGTTCTCCATTTACTTTATTATTTTAATAATCCTCCTTGATTTTGTCACTTAATTTTATTATTTAAACAATCCTCTTTGACTTTGTCACTTCACTTTATTATTTAAATAATCCTCTTTGACTTTTTCACTTCACTTTATTATTTAAATAATTTATTCTTTGTAAGAACTTTGACTTCTTTGACCTTTTGGGGTTTCAAGCCAATCATATGAGGGTCTTTCAACTTCGTAAGGCCATATCTCTCAAACTGCGAGGAGTTGTGTGACGTTCCACATACCACCGGAAATGGAAAGCCATTTACTATCCATCTAGAATAGTCTTACCTAAAAATATATCAAAACTCATAACATTATACATCAAACAAACTTGGGTCCATTACCCAAACCTTTGTGCTACCGGAATTCGCTACCGGACTTTCTTCAAGGGTTGACATCAATGGAAACCAACCCAATTAATCAATAATATCCCCCTTTGGCATTGATGGAAACATTCTAATGAAATACTGAAATCATATCACTCATGCTCCCCCTGGAACCATGCCTTCATATCTGTGACCAACGCTACCCATGGAACCATGCCTCTATCCTCTCCATTTGATAAATCTCTCCCCCTTTGTCATCAATGGAAACAATATCTTTTCATTCAGGGCTGCTCCCCCTAACTGAATCGTCTGATCTCCCAACCTGAACTGTCCTATTTATGGTGCTTCCTCGTGTAAATATAAGACATATAAGATAAGCATTCAAAATCATTCATTTGGGAGTATAAATTGCTCTGAGTCTTTGGTGAAGATACTCAAAGGCTTCCCGTGGAAGCGGTTTTGTAAAAATGTCTGTCGCTTGTTATTTTGTGCCCACATATTCAACTCTGATGTTCTTTTTTTGCAACTTGTTCCTGTAGAAAGTGATACTTGATTGGAATGTGCTTCGTCTTGGACTGCATCACTAGGTTCTTTGAGATATTGATGGCACTTGTATTATCACAATATATTGGAGTGGGCTCATCATACTCAAGCTGTATATATGTTAGATTTCGTTTCATCCATAGAACTTGTGTACAACATGTTGTTGCTGCAATATACTCTGCCTCGGATGTAGATAAAGATATTGATGATTGTTTCTTTCTTAGCCATGATACTAAACACTTACCCAAGTAGAACGTTTCTCCACTAGTGCTTCATCGGTAATCAATGCAACCTGCCCAATATGCATCTGTGTAGGAAATAAGTGATACATCCTTTCCTTTTGGATACCATAATCCAAACTCTTTTGTTCCTTTGAGATATCTGAAAATCCTCTTCACTGCTAATACATGTGATTCCTTTGGTTCTTCTTGAAATCATTCCACCTATCCAACTGCCTACATTACATCTGGTCTGGATGTTTTCACATATTGTAAGATACCAATCATTGACTTGTATTTCCTTTGATATGTAGACTTTGAATCATCATCTTTTCTCAACTTTCAACTGGTTTTCATGGGAGTGATAACAGGTTTGTAATATTCCATTCCAAACCTCTTTAGCATTTCTCTGATATACTTGGTTTGAGAAATAAAATTTCCGTGGTTGCTTTGACATATCTGAAGACCCAGAAAAAAGGATAGTTCTCCAAGTAATGACATTTCAAATTCATTCTACATGTCCTTTGCAAATTTTTGGCTTAACTTGTCATTAGTACTTCCAAAAATAATATCATCAACATAAACTTCAATTAATAAAATACTATCTTGAGTTACCTTGATGTAGAGGTTGTTGTCTGCACTTCCTTTTCTAAACCCTGCATGCTGTAGATATTTATCCAGTCTAGAGTACCATGCTGTAGGAGCCTATTTTAGACCATACAAGGCCTTGTTTAATTTACACACATAATCTACATTCTCTGACAATTGAAATACTTATGGTTGTTCAATGTAGACTTCTTCTTCAAGTTCCCCATTCAAAAAATATGATTTTACGTCCATCTGATACACTTTAATATTTTTGGAGCATGCATAAGATAAAAGAAATCAGATTTCTTCCATTCTGCCAACTAGGGAAAATGTCTCTTCAAAGTCGATTCCTTCAACCTATGCATATCCTTTACATACCATTCTATCTTTTTTCCTAGTAACCTATCCATCTTCATTCAATTTATTCCTGTATACCCACTTTGTGTCGATCACATTCTTATCCTTTAGTCTTGGAACCAATTACCAAGAGTTATTTTTCTCTATTTAATCCAATTCTTCATCCATGGCCTTATTCCAAAATTCATCCTTGCTGGTCTATTCAGAACAGGTTAATTCAATCGTATATGAGAGTGTTAGTATCATTTTTTCTGGTGAATGGATTCTTCTTCTCATCTCAACTCCTGCATCTTTGTTTTCGATAATATGATCTGAAGGATGATTCTTCTGTACTCGTTTGCTAGGTGTCTTTGGAGGAACTTGTTGAACTTTCTCTTCTTCTTCTGTTGGATCCTCTTCATCTTCCCCTTCTACTTATTTTTCATTTTCTGCTTCTTCTTCGTAAAGTTGTTCCATTGATTCATTTTCTTCTTCCTTTAATTCTTGTCTACATGTTTCATCAATTGTTACTTTGATGCTTTCCACAACTTTGTTCAATCTCAGGTTGTAACACTTGTATGCTTTCCTTTTACTTGAGTAACCAACAAGTACTCCTTTGTCTACACGAGAGTCAAACTTTCACATTCTGCCATCTTCTCATTTGATGTAGCATTTGCTTCCAAAAAATCTAAAGTGATTCACATTTGTTGGTCTTCATTTCCATAGCTCGTAGGGAGTTTTTCCAGTGTTGTTTCTGAGCATTACTTTGTTTTAAATGTGAACTATTGTATGCACTACCTGTGTCCAAAAGATATCTATCAATTTGGAATCCATTAGCATTGTTCGGGCCATTTCCTGTACCATCTCGTTCTTTCTTTCAACACATCCATTATGTTGAGGTGTCCTAGAAATAGAGAATTGTTTTTTTATTCCATGTTTGCCGCAGTAGTCCATAAATTCCCTTGAAGTGAACTCTCCTCCATTATCATATCTCAAGCATTTGATTTTTCAATCCATTTCGTTTTTAACCATTTCCTTGTAGACCTTGAAGTTTTCAAAAGCTTCTGACTTATTCCTGAGAAAGAAAACTACAATCATTCTTGTATAATCATCAACTAATAACATAAAGTATTTCTCACCTTTTAAACCCTTTGTTGTAGTTGGTCCAAGTATATCAGTATGCACAATTTCTAGTGTTCTTATCATTGAATATTCTTTTGATTTAAACATGGTCTTTGTTTTCTTTCTTTGTTGACAGTGCTTGCATAAAGTGTTGGTTGGTTTCATGATCTGGGGCATTTCTCTAACTGCTTCCCTTTTGTTGACTTTGACAAGGTTATCAAAATGTATGTGACTCATTCTTCTATGCCATAGCCAACTTTAATATTCTTTTACTAGAAAACACTTTTCATTTCCAATTTCACTTAATACATATATGTTGCTTGAAGTTCTCACAGTTGTTGCAATCAATTTTTCTGAACCATTTTTTCTTGTCTCGCACTTTTGTGAATCGAAAGTAACTTTATGAACTTGGTCACACATTTGAATCACACTTAGAATATTATGTTTCATATCTTCTACTAGTAGAACATTTTCTGCCTTGGTATTCTTGTTCCCAATTATGACTGTGTCTTTTCCAATGATTTTAGTTGAATCATCATTTCCGAAGGAGACTGATCCATATCTTTCCTTTCTTAATGTAAGAAACCTGTCTCTATCACCTGTAATGTGTTTTGAACAACCATTGTCAACATACCAACCACGTTTCTTCTACTTAGCTTGTAGAGAGAGTGTGCATTCTTCATTTCTATATTGATTCTGCTTTCTTATCCATGTCCTTTTCTGAGGCTCTTGTATGTGACTTTTGTTGTTCTCTTGTGGTTCTCTATGAGGGACTGTCATTCTGCAATCTTTGGCCATGTGTCCAAAGTTTTTACTTTTGTATCATTCCACTTCAATGCTCAAAGATTCAAACCTGTTGTAACTTCTTCTTTGTGTTTCACTAGGCCTTCTTGGATAACCCTTTTGTGTATGACTTTCAAAGTTGTTTATGTTCCTATTGTTAGCTATGCAATTCACAACTTTATATCCAAAACTATTACATGCATAACATAAACCAAAAAGGATATTTTGATACATGCGAGTTGAATATCTTCTGCAAGGAGGTACTGTTATGAATCATTCTTCTTCCTGAGGCCTATCTGTTTTTGTTGGTCATTGATTCTAAAATCTGGATCTTCTCTATGGAGGAGTGTCCCTGTAATTTTCTTTGTAGACCTTCCTATCCCCTTTGATTTTTTTTGCATAGATTTCTGGACATGTTTCTTGTTCTGTTGTTTTGGAGCTTGATCCCTTTTCTGTTTAATTGTATCTAAGTCTAGACTTGTCATGATGAGTTTTTTGACTGTTGATAATGTCATTCAAAACTTTTGAGTTGTTATGCATATTTTTCTTTTGAACATCCTTTCTTAATGTGAAAATTTATTCTTCCAAATTTCCAATGATCATGTCTCTTCCTTCTAGCTATTCTTTGAGTACTTCTTCAATTCTTTTATATTCTTCAATTTGAACCTTCAAATTTTTGATCATTTGTTCTAGTTCCTGAGTGTCTTCTTTCTTGTCTAGTTTCACTTGTAGTTTCTTGTTTTTCTTCTTTTCTCTTCTAATAACTTCTATGGCACACAACAATTCTTCTCGGTCGTCAAATTCTGCCTCTTCATATTCTTCTTTGGCCTCTTCATATTCTTCTTCGGACTCTTCATATTCTTCTTCAGAGTCTTCTTTATCAGAGTCTTCTACTACCATGAATAAAACTCTTTCTGTCTCACTGTCACTGACTTCATCTTCATATGATGATGAGATGTTTTCTTTGGTGCATAAGCTTTTCTTGAAAAATTTCTTTGTGGTTATTTTGTCTTTATATGTTTGTTTTCTATTTGAGTAACCTTCATCATTTCTCTTTTTCTTATGAGGATATTTGTTAGCAAAATGACCAATATCATCACAATTAAAACAAATAAAAGGAGGCTTACCTCTATACCTATTGTTGGTTCCCTTATTCAATCTTCTGACAAAGTTGGTCGCTTCTTCATCATCTTCCGAGACATCACTATTGCTGCTATGTTCTTTTTCTTTTTTCTTTTCCTTTTTCTTTGACATTTTGGATGCTTTGAAGGCTTCTTCTTTTGTATCTGGATTTTCCTGTTCAGTTCTCATTTCATATGTTGTGAAAATTCCATGTAGTTCATCCATTCTTATTGAGTTTAGATCTTCTCTTTCTTCTAGTGATAATATCTTAGGGTCAAATCTCATACGAAGAGATCTTAGTACCTTTTGAACAATCACAGATTATTTGATTTCTTCTCCCAATCCCAAGATTTCATTTACTGTTTGATTGACTTGTAAAAAGTAAGCTGCAATATTCTCATCTTCCTTCATCTTTAGTTATTCAAACTGACCTCTATAATTTTGAAGTTTTGCTGCTTTGACTTTTGAATCTCCTTCATAAATATTTTGAAGTTTGTCCCAAATCTCTTTAGCGGATTTACAATGTGCAACTTTGGTTAATATTGATTCTCCAAGACCATTCAGAAGTGAATTTGTGGCTTTGGAATTATTCTGACCAAGTTTCACTACTTTGTCATTTTTCGGTGGAACTGCTAGTGCTGTGTATCCATCTACAATTTATTGCCAAATTTCAAATCCCCGTGCCTGTATATATGTCTTCATCCTTATGCTCCAAAATGCATACTGTTTTCCATCAAACTGTGGTACTCCATTTTTATACATGTTGTTTATCTCCATGATCTAACCTTCAGTGGTTAAGATGATTTCTGAAGGAACCTGCTCTGATTCCAATTATTTGATTATTGAGAGGGGGGGTGAATCAATAATAGAGAAATCTAATCATTTTTAACCATATAATGCAAGTGTTATATCAATGTATCATTATCATCCAATATTTTCAAAGTAAATAAACAATGAACAAATGAACAATCATACACATATGCAGTACACCAGTGTTTTTACGTGGAAACCCAAAGTGGGAGAAAACCACAGAATGATTTTTCTTATATGTCTTGAAGAATTACATTCATTGGAAGCACTAACTTCCTTTGTTTTCCAGCTGCAACTAGAAGGAGGCTCCAACCCCCTAGTTTCTTAGGATACAACCTGAGGGAAGCTCCAAATCCCCAATTCTCCCGCTACAACCAAAAGGAGGATACAAACCCTATGTTCTCTGGCTACAACCACCTGTCTTTTCCCCGTCCAACCACCCTGATGTATAAGTAGAATGATGGAACCACTGTCACATTATCACTATGAAATATACTGTTGTAAACCTGTGCCAATCAATTTGCACCAATCAATCTGCATCAATAACCTGAACCATGCATCAACCTGTACCTCAACCTCAACCAAAATCCCTCATCAATTTCATCATCCAAAACTGATTTGTAACTCTGTAATAGACCTGGTCTGTATGATCACATACCTGCAAACCTTCCTTAACTTTAACAACAAGAGACTAGCATTTTCATCAAACTTTACTTTAGTCTCACATGACTAGTTTTGGATTAGTCAACAACCCTAAC
>SNQJ01S0161979.1:29548-51065 GCA_010110895.2 Picea sitchensis
GTACACCAGTGTTTTTACGTGGAAACCCAAAGTGGGAGAAAACCACAGAATGATTTTTCTTATATGTCTTGAAGAATTACATTCATTGGAAGCACTAACTTCCTTTGTTTTCCAGCTGCAACTAGAAGGAGGCTCCAACCCCCTAGTTTCTTAGGATACAACCTGAGGGAAGCTCCAAATCCCCAATTCTCCCGCTACAACCAAAAGGAGGATACAAACCCTATGTTCTCTGGCTACAACCACCTGTCTTTTCCCCGTCCAACCACCCTGATGTATAAGTAGAATGATGGAACCACTGTCACATTATCACTATGAAATATACTGTTGTAAACCTGTGCCAATCAATTTGCACCAATCAATCTGCATCAATAACCTGAACCATGCATCAACCTGTACCTCAACCTCAACCAAAATCCCTCATCAATTTCATCATCCAAAACTGATTTGTAACTCTGTAATAGACCTGGTCTGTATGATCACATACCTGCAAACCTTCCTTAACTTTAACAACAAGAGACTAGCATTTTCATCAAACTTTACTTTAGTCTCACATGACTAGTTTTGGATTAGTCAACAACCCTAACTTGAAATAATCATAACTATGTACCTGTAATGAATAAAGATACGAAAATAGTACACAATGTTCTTCAGTGTGTTTTATGCAATTCCTCCATGTGTCACTACTTGGAACCTCTTAGAAAATGAGTTATAGAAAAAATGGCATACCTTGTTGAATTCTAGATTATTCTAGAGAGCGAACTTGTAGAGCGTGCCCCACATAGAATATTTGTTGTATGGATTTGAAAAATTTACACAGAATATTATAGATTGTACTCTAACCAACACATTTTTTCTTACTAAATTTGGATATGTTATGAATAAGTTATGATGTTTTTACCCGAAACACTTGTTTTAAACTAGTTTCAGTACTAGCCACAAACTTTATTTTCCATGGAGTGTAACTAAAAATACAATGACACACAAGCTAAAATTTGTACCACAACTACTTGGATATGTTTTCTCAATGGCTTCCCAATTTCATGGTCTGAATCATTCTAGAAAAAATGTTATTTCGAAAATGGTGAGATGACCTGTAAATAACATACCTTAGAAATCATCATCAAAATAATTTATCCTCCCTTGAATTTTGGCCTTCTTTACTTCACTTTCTCTCTAAAATTCGACTTAGATATCCTTTGGTTACCTTAGTCACCTGTAGATATTCAATATTCTCATGTGTGATTAAAATGAGAGAGCCTCGCCTCTTATTTATACTCTCCAAGTAGCATCCTTGGGAGCATCTTCTAGGCCACTTTGTCCACATAGTCACCTATGTCCAACTTTGCCCAATTTTCCACTTGTCGATGTATCCAATAGTCACTTGACCACTTAACCCATTCTCCTCATTTTAGGGTTAACCTTCTTATAACCACTTTCCATAATTAGAAATTTCTCCATTTACTTTATTATTTAAATAATCCTACTTGACTTTGTCACTTCACTTTATTATTTAAATAATACTCTTTGATTTTGTCACTTCACTTTATTATTTAAATAATTATCTTTGACTTTGTCACTTCACTTTATTATTTAAATAATCCTCTTTGACTTTGTCACTTGACCTTATTATTTAAATAATTTCTTCTTTGAAATAACTTTGACTTGTTTGACCTTTTGAGGTTTCAAGCCAATCATATGAGGGTGCTTCAACTTCGTAAGGCCATAACTCTAAAACCGTGAGGAGTTATGTGACATTCCACATACCACTAGAAATGGCATGACATGTACTATCCATCTAGAATAGTCTTACCTAAAATATATCAAAACTCATACCATTATACATCAAACAAATTTGGGTCCATTACCCAAACCTTTGTGCTACTAGAATTCGCTACCGAACTTTCTTCAAGGGTTCACATCAATGACAACCAACCCAATTAATCAACACATATAGTCATAATAATGTGTAATAAACCCTCACATGGATTAGACATCAAAACCTCATTGTTATGCAACATCAAACTAACCAACAACTTCACCAACATATCACAACTGAAAACACTCAACCATGTACCACGAAATACAATATATGCCTCAACACTCAACCCAACAAGATGTAACAATAATGAATACGAAACATACTAGTGTTGTATTTTTGAATATCTAGCTCATACAATAAGTTCCATCCAACCAATAACCTCTATAGGGAAAATCCTCAATATCCCATAGGCATATCTCATGGAGACAATAATATTCAACTACACATAAGAATATGACATACCTTTTGAACATGTAGATAGATCTCTTGTACTTGACCACTATAGACCTTCCTGGGAGCTTGCTTTCTAACTCTAGAGACCTAACATCTTCATCTACTCAAGATTTCATGGCTTTTCCCAATTGTACGCGACCTATTTTTCTTCATCCTACATATGTATGTGCCATGTTCTCCTTCAACCCATGTATGCATGCACCTTCCTCCACTACATCCCACGTACACCTTAAAAACTAGGGTTTTTTCAGTAAATCTACAACTCCGAAACTTTCATCGTCAACCCTCCTTTGCTACCTCAAACTTGTGTAACTTCAGATGTATCAATGAGTACCTGCAATAAACCTTTCACAAATGTATTTTCAATAATGTTCAATAGGTGGGGGTAGGTGCTAATGGAAGTTCCTTTCTCTCTTATTTATACTCTTAAAGTAGCTTCCTCAAGGGGTTACCTTCTAACTAACTTTACCCAACTTCCTTCTTCTAGGGCTAACCCACTTCTAACCACTTACAACCACTTTATCCACAAATAGTAATCTCTCCACTTCTAGTTGCAACTAATTTTATTATTTTATTAATTTATTTTGCAACCACTTTGAATTATCCATAAATATTACTCACCACTTCTTGTTGCAACCACTTTGACTACTTTATAATTTAAATAATTTATCTTTACTCACAACTTCTTGTTGCAAGTAACTTTTCTATAATTAGTCAATTCATAAAAAAAATTCCCTTAACTAACTTCTTGTTGCAACCACTTTATTATTTAATTTATTTCTTGGTCAACCACTTTGACTATTCAATATTCTCATCACAAATACTTTACCATAATTACCAAACTCACAACTTCTTGTTGCAACTATTTTTTTTTAATTATTTTCTTAATGCAACAACTATACCCATGATTAACTCCTAGTTACCATAAATTTGAAAAGTACACTTCTTCTTGGAGCTTATAGAATAATTGAATTCTTTGACCTTCTAGGGGATTTTAGATAACTCATGATGGTTCTCCAACTTCACATGGCCATAACTCTCTAATCGGGAGGAGTTATGTGGCGTTACACATATCACTGGAGATGGCATGTCATGTACTATCCATCTAGAATAGTCTTACCTACATATTCACTGATCTTCATTATTTTATACCTCAAACAAACTCGGGTCCCTTACCCATACCTTTGTGTTACCAAAATTCACTACGAAAATTCTCTAAAGGCTGGAATCAATCTCTAAGGGTTAACATCAATCTACAATATCACTCTCCAAGGGTTGACATCAATGACAACCAAGAATCCAAACCAATTGTCCATCAACCTAAGCCAACTATCTAACAACTTTGTCTTCTTCTTTTCTCTCAACGTCCACATTCAAGACATTGTATGTTCCCCTAAATTAAAATCCATTTCTTCTTCTTAGGTAAAACCCTCAAAGATAGCCTCCATTAGACTCCCTACGATTATGATGATTTAAGTAAACTCCCTTATTTCTATTGAAGACCCTCACTGCATATTCATCTTCTACAGTGTTGAGTATTGAACAAATGTCATGGTAGCAATAATGATTCAAATGGAATCAAGAGTCATCCAAAAATGCACTTCCTATGTCTGTAACCAACACCATATTTAGTGGAATGAAATAGAATTGAGAGTGTCCTATCTTGTCACTCACTCATTCATACTTGTGGTGGAACACTTTTGCTTACTTACATAAACATATTCAATCCCATGCCCATTTATAAGCCTACATTTTGGTTTGGTAAAAGAGCTACTGAAGGTCTTACATGTAGTCGCAGAGAAAATATAGCAAAGCATTCTTTGATAATTCCCACAAGATGAGGTCAAAATAATATAGATGCCAACTATGTATAAGGTTTTACACCCTCTTCTCTAGCTTAAAACTTCAATTATGAACTCAAAAACCCTTGCTAAAGCTTGTGGTCTGCAAAACCATGAGAGGCAAACCAAAACAAATATTTAAAAAGAGAATACAAAATGTTAATAGGATTAAATGTCAATGTTGTTATCCTTGGGAGATCTATGTCTTACACCATATATTCATTTCTGGAGACATTTTGGAGCTATAACTTTTTTCCGAAGGTCAAGTTATTTTATAATTGAATCTAATATTCTTGCAAATATTCCATAGAAAAACTATTTAGATGATTCACTAATCAATCACTTCTTTCACATAGCCATTTTTCTACATTCCATGCTCTATTTTTCCTTAAGGTCCTCTCAATGTATACAAAAATATGTAGTCGCCTATATGTTGTGATTTCTTCCATCAATATAAACTTGGGAAACACAAAGGTAGCTATCAATTATATAAGACTCTGTTGCAATCACAAAACAAGGGATATGTCAGCACATGAACATATATGATGAAAAGAGTTACAGTTGATCAATAAGGCCCAAATTTTAGTAATGGACATAATGAGTAATAAGTACTCTGGTATAGAGCATTTAATGTTTTGTATGTTGGGGTGTGCATCCTTCGATCTAAATAAATTTAAATATGGCAACGAAAACAAAACATACAGAGAATTGTCTAGTGTTTATCCCTCCCGAAAACAAAATACATTTACATGCTAAGTTGTCTCTCTTAATCAAGTTATTGTCTCGAAGTATTTTATAAATTAAAATTATTTCTTGTGTATTGATAGTCAACTTTAATAACATGCATAAGAAAGTTATTGTAAAGTATTTCAATTATTCCTCTTATGTAAAATACCCACAATTAAAATCTAAATAAAAGTACACATTCCTTCTCATTTAATATCAAACTTCTTAGTTTTCCACTCTTCAAATGGTTGTGTGTAGAGAAAACTAATACTTCATAGTTCATTCACTTATATTCAATGAGTGGCAAAGTGAAAAAATAATGTAAAGTATGCTTGTTAAAACTACAAGTACTTGTTCATTACATTAATGAGGTATCAAATGAATCCATGACAACCTTGATAGGAAACTTGATGATCCAAGATTTCTGCAAGATCTTTCTCTACAAAAATCCTCTAATGAGGACCTTTTACTGATGCTTAATCACATGTGAACATGAGAAAATAATAATTAACCATTGCATAAAAATGTGAGAAATTTGTCATAAATATGTTCTTATGTGCAATCAAATATCTACTTAAACAAGTGAGAATGCAAACAAAACTCACGCATATAACTTGACATGCATGTGTTAATGGAGTTCACCAGACTCTATTGGCTACATCTCCAGATATTCTTGGAATACAAATTGATTTATTATAATTCCTTCAACAAGGCTGAAACCTTCTCACAAAATGTGGCACATGCTCCTTACAGGGTGGAAAACCCACATAAACCTTCTCTTGTACAAAGCGAACTTAAGGCTCTCACATAAGTGATATTTCTTCAGAAACCAAAAGGACTACATTCCTCACCAAGATCTCTCTCCATGGGTCCTAAAGGGGTATCCCCTTTACAATGCTTACATAAAGAATTTATGTAGTTTCCCTCTCTCCATAATTCAAGGAGTCAAGATCCACAATTTTAGGATCTAATAACAACTTAAGGAAAAAGATGAGAAGCCATATCAACCAACCTTAACTTCCATTGAGAATGGGAAACCACTTGGGATATAATGAGGAAGGATCCCAAACCAACTCATGAGACTCTTAACCTCCTCTTAAAATTAGGAAACTAATTTGTAAGGCAGGATTCTCACATAAAACTAATTTCCCCTTAAGACAATGAAACTAGTTTGTGAGTTGGATTCTCTCATTTAATTTTATTTTACTTTTTACAAATTAAATGAAAAATACATGATCACATTATGCTAAAACATATTAATCATTTTTACAATATGAAGCATAAAACATTCATTTTAAACTTTGTCACCTATCATCAATAATCATTTTAATAATATTCTCCATGGTGTGAAAAGTAATGAATCCTTGTGTGGAAATCCTCTTGGATCATAACTCCCCACAAAAAACACTTTTGGTCATCCAAAAGTATAGAGAGAAACCATAACTTGAATATCTACAACCAACTTCTAGGAAGAGTCTTACATTCCATGATGCACTTCCCCGCTGCTCGATCTGCATAACAAATGTCTCTGAAACATGACTACTTTCTATCGAAGTGTCAAAATGGCCTCTTACCACACCATCACCATTTGCATGCAAGACTCAAACAATGAATATCTTGCAATAATTCAGATCTTTCTTCCTTGCTACAACACTCAAAGGTCACCAGAATATACAATGTACATTCATTCTCTTGCAATCTTCAAAAAGAGGTAAAAATAATAAATGCATGAAACTTACATTTGGTTTTGTGCCAATTCACTCAACTGGCTGCTCAAATATCAACATACACAACACAAGCAGGTTCGTGTTGTCATTCTGCAACTTTTGACTATAAACTTGACATGTTCTGAAAGGTGCAACTCTGGCTCGAAAAATGGGCCAAAAAATTAATGACAAGCATGGGCTTCTTCCATGAGCCTTGAAAATCTGCTGCTAGGATCCAAATTATGAATGCACCAATGGATTCATGGTGAGAAATTGTGCAAAAAGGACTATATTTTCATCAAATTCCATCATTGTGATTTCTGGACCCCTCCTAGGCTCTTTGTCTTGAGATTCATGCAACACATGCTGTACAACCTGCATTAAATGCAACTTTATCTCGAAAAATGCACCCATGTATGACCTCGATAAACATGCCAAGGGAACCCTTCCTCATATTTCTTGCGTGCCCTCCAGATCCTCCTCTCCATCAAATGGAAAATGCACAAGGTTAAGTAATTAAATTTTTGGTGGAGGTACCAACGACAATGATTTGCGCATTGGTTTAAACATTTGGTTAAATGGGGGTGGTCCCCAGGTCAAACCCATGGGCCTCCCAATTTGGTTGTTTGTTGTAACAATATTCTGGTCAGGATCCTATTGGTCTGGTCGCCGGATTCGACGCTGGTTGGTCTAATCCATTTTACCAAACCATAAGCAAGTGCCAATTAATGTGTGGTCCATGACTGTCATTTGACCATCCTTTTGTTGGGTTTGGAGCTCTAGTGGTTGGTCATCAAGTTTAGTGCTGACCAGTCCGGTGGCTGACCTTTTAAAAATTTGATTTTTCTAGAACCAACCCTCATTGATAAAATTTGGGTTGCCACATGCCAGCCTGTGATTGGCCCACATGGTGCCTAGTAAACTATAATTTCAGTGCCACATCACCTTCTCAATCAACATACGATCACCATGCCATCAACCTAGTCACTGGTCTAGCTCGGATGCCACGTCAACTGACCATACTTTCTTTGTCAGATGCATGCGTCAGTGCCACGCCATTTTTTTGTACTGCCACATCATTCGTACAGATGACACGTGGTACATTTTTACTAGTCCATTTGTACCCATGAATAGGCCAAATCCACCTGAAGTGTGACATCTTGTGGTATTTCCACATCATCCATCGTACTAGCTAGTCACTCTGCCATGTCATTTTTTTACTTCCACATCAACAACCCGGTCAACATTTAGTCATCTCACACATGATATGTTGTATCAACATCGTACTTCCATGTTATCATTCTGTATGGTCCATTCACTCTATTGATGTCATCACTATACAACCATGTCATGTCTGTATTGCCACGTGATTCATACAATGACATGTGGCACTTTCCTACTCATCCAACTTTACCCCAAAAATTCCAAATCTTCCTGACATGTGGCAACCCTTGGTGCTGCCATGTCAGTATGTTGATGTCATGCTGACATTAGTAACGTATGAATTTCGCCACATTTGCTTGTTTGCTGACAATTTCAGATGACCGAAACTTTTCAATCTAGAGTCTGTTTGAGGTTTCGTTTGTGCTATTGGAAAGCTCTCATTGAGCTCTTCAACTTGGTGTTAGTTTTGTTGAATTATGGGAACTTTGAATTTTGGAAATTGTTTTCCAACTGAGGAGGATCCAAACTCCAACTACATAGAATCTGGTACAGGCTTCTTGCTTGGTGTATCACGAAGCTCGGGGTGAAGCTTCCAACATTTATTGATCTAGTGACCACTCATTTGGCAGTGATTGCAATAGTTGCATGACTCCTTCATGTTTGTCCCACTTTCACTGTAAATATATTTTCTCTTCCATTACATTGCAACACTCTTGTTGTCCCAATATTGTGTTGGTGATGATCTCATATATTTGCTTGAAGAATTTGTTGAGCACTCAATAGACCCTAAAAAGTCTATGTCAAATTTTACTTTTTGGGTACCACTTAATCTTTTGGCATTATCTATTTTGACTTCAGTATGAAAAATGTTTCCTTTTATTATCATTTTTTGATTCTCATTAAGTCTTTAAAATCTTGCTTGGACATGTGAAAACCATTAACTTAAAAGAATAATATCTAAATTAGAAAATTGACAGTCAAAGATTTCCCCGATGCACTTAAGGAATTCGGCATCGGAAAGGATTAAGTGTGAAAGAAAATGCTAGAGAGAACCAAAGTTTTCGAGTCCCGATCTTTGTTGGTGTCAACAAATGCGAGATTTCTTTCGTGACAAGAATCACCAAGAATATCACCGATGGCCGATCCCTTCGGCATCGACGAACGACTAAAATATTAAGCACTCATGAAGAATGAAATGATATCACCGATTGTCAACTTCTGAAATGTTTCGAGCATTGATGAAAGTCAAAGAGAGTAAATGTTAGCAAAGAAAGAAAGGAATCACCAATGGTCAATTCTCGAATCATTTCGGTATCGAAAAATTATTGAGAAAGTAAATCTGAAACTAACATAATAAGTTTATCCCTGAGCGTCAATTCCTCGGTGCCTTGGGCATCGATAGTCTCAGGTTTAGCTCAGATCACACATTCTGAACAAAGTCCTGAAACCAACTATTACCCACAAGCTAGGTCACCAGTCTTCAATGTCATAGGTCCCAAACTAGTTGTGCCGCGATGGTACCACTAAGCATGAATTTTAGGCTTCCTTAGAAGAAATATGGTTTGTCTGAATAACGTAAAACTACACTCCAAATAGGACAGGAAAAATATGTGGACCAAACACACAGGGAGTTCATTTACAAACAAGAATATGATGCATACACTCACTATAACTAGATCCCATGCATCAAAATTTTGATACTATATATATTAGATTGTCGTCAAGCTTAGGCTACATACAATAGACATTGTTTACACCTTTTGGCCAACTAACCTAGTTACATTGAGGACATGAAAATTTTCACAAAAAAAGAAGAAGGAAGACTATCAAAATTTTGCGTCACGTTTGAAAGTTCAAAAAACAAAATTCCATTCATCATGACTCCTCTGCACGTAGACTTTCTCCCCGGTTTCCTCATGCTCTCAGAGGTGTTGTCACCTTTTGTTCTTCCGACACCCTTTGCGCTTCGCATAACTGCACAATCATATCTTGTGCTTCCCGAAGCTGTCACTTAAGCCAGGCTACGTTCCCTTCTCAACCCTGTGGTGTTGATACCTCAAGTTTCTTTTCCACCAATTGTCGATGTAATTCTCTATTCTCCTTGTAAGTCTCAGCTATGGCGAGTTGTGCCTGCTCCAGTTGTGGATTAGGTCCTAGGAAGTTAGAACCTGAAAATTTTGTCTTTCTCGTTCGAATTCTACTTCCTCGACTTGGAGTTTCAATAGGCTCTAGTTGGATAGCAAGCATTAGGATCTCGTCGGTGACTGATCGTGCACACGACTCAATCAAGATTTGGCTTCCCCCCCCCAAGTTCCTTATTTTTTCTGGGCCTTCCTCTCCTCCATGGTATCTGTTCCTGAGGAAGCATGACTTCCAAATTGTGTCCTTCCGACGTAAATTCTTCCACTTTAGCCTCAACATAGGGTGATACCATCATTTTTGTGAGAAAATAGGAATCTCCCTTTGAATCCTTAGGAACCCTCACTGCAAATAAGAATGAGTCCCAGGCATTTTGTGTCTCAGGCCTAGTGCTTTGTCTACCTCGTAGGCATCGTCTTGTGTTTTGAGGAGTTCCCATGGTGAAACAACATATTGAACTTATGTGTGGATGACTTGACAAAGGTCCAAAGAAAATAATTTGATTGAAGTAAGCTCATGAGATGAGTCACCAATGGCGCATAAGCTTAACTGGTGAGTAGAATGCTTACAAAACATCTAGAATTTATAACAGAGTGGGGAAACGAGCTGAAGCTTTCCAGGGGACACTGAATACCTTGCAACGAGATGTTTTAAAGAATTATTGTGTCACATCCACATGACGGTATGATCCAAATCATCTGAAATATAGTCGATAGGAATTATGGAGGATGTGTGGTATGATTATCTCGATTCCTCTAATTTTCCTCAACCTCCATAATGAGCTAATGATTGTTGATGTACTTGCTAATAACATTTCTGTTTGAGAAACCTGTCTCGACCTGAGGAATTTAACGACCTCTCACATGATAGTATCCAATATTTTGGGAACTTACTCGTACTTTTGGCACATGTTCGGCTCTGACATCCTTTCCCAACCCTAAGGGCCAACTGACCACTGGCGTGATTTTGACTCTCATGTTTTTTGTACTTGATCTATCATGCTATGATGCTCGGATGTAACTCACCCTAACTGAAGAAAAATGGAGGTGCTAACAGAGACATTGCAGGTAATCCAAAAGGTTGCAGAGAACACGTAAGTATCAAACAAACATATTTAACGATCTTTATAGGTATGCATCAATCTGTTTTCTTCCCGTTTACGCTTTTCACATATTTTCACCGAGTACTGTTCTATAAGAAGTTTCTAAACAATTTTAGTTCTGGTTGCAAGAGAAACTCTCTCCGACTATCGAGGAAAATTGACTCCGTAACTTCATCGAGGAATCAGAAAGAAACTGAATCCAGAGATCAACAAGATGAAAAGGATATCAGACTCCTTGAGTTTGACAACCCCGACAACTTCATTGACTTGTGTGACATAGTTGAATCACATACCAAGCAAGATTTATTATGGGCCGAAGAGCTAGCAAAGGTGGCAAACACAATGCTAGTACAAATGCAATGATTTATGGAACATCTGATTAGAGCTCAGACTGTGCTACAACAATTAAACACTAGTCTAGTGAAGTACATAGCACATGCGGTGGAGGTCAGAGGAATTTACGTAGCTCTGATGGAGCAACACATGTTTCCATGGCCCCAAACTTGTGATGAGTTGTTTATCAGTTGGTCAGAGTATGAGGAAATTCACCCTTTCAAGTGATACCTCGAGTTGACTATTAAAGAAACTGTTAGAAGAGGACACCACGTGGCGAATTTTGTTTTGTTCAAACTACACTTAGCCATTATTTTCAATTGAATTTTATGTTATAAATAATAACATCAACCAATTAGTTAGGGGTCGATGGTTGTTGCAATAACTCTTTCTTTCTGGTTGTTAAGAATTATTTTGAAGCCGCCTTTGAATTGAGAAGTCCTTCTGGACCAAAGACAAAGTTATTTTCATCAAATGCATGTGATTGGACGTGGAGAAGAACTATTTCCTATATTGTTTCATGAATGATGTTGTAATGAGTAAGAGCTATCTAATCTATTGTCAAGTTATCTGGTGTAATATTTTGTCGTTCTTTACTTTAACGATGAAGATGAATCATGGTGTTATTATGTGATGGATGATTAAGTAGGTGAATTATTTTTCTTGCCATTTTCTTATCACATAAGTGTTTTGTTTCTGGTAATTAGTTTCTCATATAGTAATTGGATGCTCACATGGTTAATGTATTAGTACTAGGCTTGTGGTGTAAAATTTTTGTCTGCATGCTTGAGGAGCGGGTTATCCCAAGTTCAGCCTCTTCCCTAGTAGTTAAGCTTAATTCTATTTTGTTTTGAAGTTGGTTTATACCGGCTTACATCTCATATCAGTCCCACCCAAGAGAAAATACAAAAAGAGATAGTCTGAACTGAAGGAAGAGCCTTCACAAGAAAACATAAAGCCCATCGATAAATCAGTTGAATCACAAGAGCTGGAGAACCATTCCACTATTAAATGTTGTAGAGTTTAATTGGACCTTAGTGGTGGGTTTGGTTCCTATTGTTGAATCAAGGGACTTAAGACCCATCAATAAAATTGGCACTAGAAGGAGGGCCTGAGAATGCATGGATGGATATATATTTTACATAGTATTTCAAGCAACCCATAGATTCAAAAGAACCCACATTCATGGATATTCATTCCCAAGACAACCCACACACACTTAGTACTCCTGGAATGAGTAACTCACCCTAGCCCGAGGAAGAATATTTTCACCATGAAATACCTTACGCTCTAACTCACGAGGAAGTAAATCAATTCATAAGAATCACAAGAGAATATGCCCGACATATTGGTGCATTGTCCTTAGCTTCGATACTCTCTCGAAGAAAACAACAAAGCAGACTAGTGGTTAGTACTCCCGACGAGGTTTTCGTACACTCAGTAGAAGACTTAATAGATTTCACAATCACCAAAATCCAATATCCTCTTCACCACTCAAACCTCACAAGAAAGGTCAACTCCTAATCACCCGAAAGCACCATTTTCTCCCTATAAGAACCCTATTAGCATCCATACACGAGAATTTCCCAAACTAGAGTACAATGTAGTTGAAGATCTGAAGAAGTTGAAGGCTAATATATCAGTTATGGACATTGTAGAATCCCTCAGCAAAAATATTTTCTTCTACAAGCGTTGAAATTAGTAGAAAACCCTACGACAAGCAATGAACAACAAAGAAATCTAACTTTCATAGATATAGTAAATAAACCAACTATGAATACTTGCTCAGAAGATAAGAAGGGAAAACCTTTTGTCCCTCCATTTTTCTTAACATTTGAAGTATTCAACAGGAACCTCCACAATTGTTTGGTAGATTCAGGAGAATCTTCCAACGTTATGCCCTTGTCTATTTGTAAAAAATTAAACGTCGTTCCTCTCAAGAGAGATAAACATGTGATACAACTAGATAGAACCTAGGTCAAATTCACGGGGGAACTCAGAGATTTAATGATCATGATAGTGACACATATTAAGTTTTTGCAAGTGATTGACATCATTATAGTAGACATCCCAGAGGCCTATGGATTACTACTAAGTCAATATTGGTCTGAGAAGTTAAATAGGTAATTTAGTACAGACTGGGAAAACCTTTGGCTACCATTGAAGGGATACGAGAATATGATCAGAATCGATAGGGAGAGATACATGAAACATACAGTCACTGATATAGAAACCCTAAATGAACTGTCATCCACATATTTCCCCGTGCTGGGAAATTATTCCTGTGATTCCCACTTAGGGAAATTTTCTCCTCTCTTATCCAATGTCCCTCTCACTCAAACTCTGAAATGGTTTTTCAAGAGAAGTCACCGATACCGACAGAAGACACCCTCTTCCTTAAGACCTTGCAATGGAGATTACATAACAAAAGATAGGAGAGAAAGAATGTAATAAGAAAGAGGAAAAGGGCGATTGTCATTCACAAATTTGGATCATATACTTTGATGGATCTAAATTGCAGGAGGGATTAGGGGAATGGTGCATCCTCATTGATCCAAAAGTTAAACGTCATTTCTTGTCCTGTAGACTAGAATTCAAATGCACCAATAACACCGTCGAGTATGAAGCTCTAGTACAAGGGTTAAATAAATCCATAGACTTGAACGTCAAAGAATTGAAAGTTTTTGGGGACTCGAAGATTATCGTTAGACAAGTAAGGAATACTATACATTTCAATTCCCTACACCTAAAGAATTATCAGCAGGAAGTGCATAGGTTAATGGAGTATTTTGAATATTTCAATATCACCGCGATCCCCAAAGCAAAGAATATCCTTGTTGATTCCTTGGCCACATCTTCTTCAAGGCTGTCACCTTTGGAATATTATGAAGCCTCCTAATTCACTGTAGAACTACTCTACAAACCATCGGTGCCTAACAATATTTCTAATTGGAAAGTCTTTGAAGGAGATGAATAGATCATAAATTCCTGACTAACCAAGACAATTTCAAAGATTTGGCCATCGACGATGATGTATTCCAGGATAAATCAAGAGGAACTGATCCTCAGATAGGCCAACCTATTGAAATATTGAAATCTCACACCATCTCGAAAGGGATAGCTAATTTAGAAAATCTGTTTAACCTAAAAGAACGATTTAGGGGGCCTAAAAATGCAAAGATAGGTAGCTCTTGTCCCCTGCATGAAACTATAAATATCGGAACCCCAGAAAACCCAAAGAATGTGAATCTTGGAAAGACTATATCTAAAGAGGAAATAAAGGCTTATCTCAAACTGTTCAAACAATATCAAGATGTCTTCACATGGTCCTACCAAGATCTAAAAACTTATGACACCCGTATCATTCAACACACTATACTGTTAAAACCTGAGATGAAACCCTTCCAACAGAAGCTCTGAAAGTATCACCCATCCCTATAACCTCTCATGTATCAAGAATTAAAGAAACTTTTAGATTCCATGATCATCTTCCAGGTTAGGCATTCCGTGTGGGTAGAAAATATGGTTCCTATGAGAAAAAAATCTGGAGAAATTCGCTTATGCGTAGATTTTAGGAACCTCAACAGAGCATCGGAAAAGGAAAACTACCCAATCTCACCGATGGAGAAACTCCTGCAGACCATGTTTGGTTTGGAGATATTCTCTCTACTGGATGGTTTCTCAAGTTACAACGAAGTCCTAGTTTCGGAGGAAGATCATTTGAAAACTACCTTCCGAACCAAGTGGGGAACATTCGCTTATAAATGCATGACTTTTGGGTTAATCAACGCAGGGGAAACCTTTCAAAGGGCCATGGACGTAGAATTTTGGGGACTAATCAACAAGTGCGTGGTAGTGTATCTAGATGACATAACTGTGTATTCAAAGAACATAAGAGAGTACATCCAACACTTAAATCAATTTTTCAAAAGGTGTAGGAGATACAGTATATCCTTAAATCCCAGGAAAACTATTTTTGGCATTGAGGAAGATAAGCTTCTAGGCCACATTATATTTCAAGAAGGCATTCACATAGACCCATAAAGGATTAATTCCATAACCCAACTCTCATTTCCTCACAACAATAAATCTTTGTAGTATTTTTTCGGGCAAATCAATTTTGTGAGGAAATTCACTCCCGATTTCACGGAAACTATCAAACCCTTACAAATGATGATTCACAAAGATGTCGAATTTAAGTGGGATCATGAACATAAGGATGATTTTAGCAATATTAAAACTGCTATATCCCAGGCCCCCATGTTACAAAGTCTCGATTTCAATAGGGATTTCTTCCTCTATACTTTCTCCTCCGGCCATTCATTAGTTGCAGTATTGACTCAGAAGGATGATGACAAAAATGAGGCTCTGGTGTCATTCATGAGCACTAATCTCCAGGGAACCAAACTTAATTATTCTGCAGTTGATTAACAAGCCTATGCGGTATATAAGGAAGTAAATCACTTCAGGTCTTACATCCTCAAGAACCAAACCAAAGTGATTGTGCCTCACCCTGTGGTCTAATCCTTGTTTACTCAGCAAGAAATGGAGGAAAGAAGAGGGAACTGGATGGCAGTGGTCCAAGAATTTGATCTAGATATAAAACCTACCAAACTAGTTAAAGGGAAAGGGTTGTGCAAACACACAGCTGAAGCCCAGGACCAAGTAAATGAAGATCTCGGATCTGAGAATGAAATGGTATTATGGTGTGGTGAAGCTTCATAAATTCCCCCCATGGCCATTGTCTTAGTATGAGAATTTAACTTATCTCCTACACCATGGGAATTGTCCAGAAAATCTCAACCCTAGGGAAAGGAGAGCTCTCAGGTTAAATTCTACACACTATCGCCTCATAAATTTGGTACTCTTTCAGATTAATTATGATAAGGTACTATTAAAATGTCTCGAACGTGAAGATGCAGATAAAGTTTTGAAGGAGCTCCATGATGGCCTCGCTGGTGGGAATTTCGCAGGAAACACCACCGCTCATAAGATACTGAGAGTTGGCTATTATTGGCCCACCTTGTTCAAGGATGCTCACACCTATGCTAGGAACTATAAAAATTTTCAAATAAGCATTGGGAGAGAGAAGAGAGCAGAAAACCCACTCCAACCAGTGACTGTTTCTAGGCATTTTGAGCAATGGGGGTTGGATATCATAGGAGAAATTACACCCAGTTCCTCGAAACAACACAAGTATATACTTATTTCCATCGATTATTTCACAAAGTGGGCAGAGGCCATCCCTCTGACTCATGTAAATGAGAAGGTGGTGATCCAATTCATAGAACAACAATTGATCACAAGGTTTGGTGCCCCTTATGTTCTATCTTTTGATAATGTAGCTTATTTTTCTTCCACTCTATTGACATAGTTTTATCTAGACAAAGGAATCATAACTAGATACTCTGCAAATTATTATCCATAGGGAAACGGGGTGGAAAAATCAACCAATAAGAACCCAGTGAGAATATTAAAAAAGATGGTTGTAGATAACCAAAGGAATTGACATAATATACTCCATAACGCCCTATGGGCCGATAGGGTTGTTGGGTCTCATAAATGTCCTATTTTCATCCACCTTTCCCTTCATCATTCTCCATATTTCATCGCCCCATTAACCTTTCACGATATCATTTCCATAAATATACTTGGGTTTAACCTTATTGTTCTCCACTTTATTCATTTTAGTATTAAAAGGGAATTTGTGATTAAATGTTAGAAAATCCACATGTTTTCATATATATCTCAAATATGTATGATCTTTGTAATGTGTAGTAATATGAGAAGGATTAATTCAATAGGACTTCTCGAATACTTCCTCCACCATTTCAAGATTTGAGGAGATAATTCAAGCCCATTCCAAGGAGAAGATCATGGATATTTGGTTGGAATATCTTATCCAAGATATATGAGAGATATGTGTGAGGATTTGAAGTGATTGTATTTTGTAATAATGAGAAATAAGTTGAGAGAAAAGTGGATTTGTAATGATGAGATGGTTATCTGATATTCAAGGCTCTCATGTATAAAAAAGAGTGCTCTCTCTTCATGAGGATTCAATTAGAATATTCAATAAATTAGAGTTATTTTGTAGTCATTTCGTAGTAGTCCTTAGGATTTGAAAGAGAAAGGGATTCTTAGCTTTGATTCATGGATTTGGTTTCCATGCTTTCATTCTTTTGTTATGAAGATTGATTTGATTATTATAATATAAGATTTCTTCATTGGCATGAGCTCACATATGTTGTGTCATTCAACTCTTCACATGTTGTATTTTCTTTTCCTTCATGTAGTTCTCCATTTCTAGATTAATTCCATTTACGCAATTTCTCATTCTTAGAGTAATTTCATTTACGCAACTAGATGAATTCAATTCCAAGTTGTGTGTTTCACTTTCCTGCATTAGATTAATGATTCAATTTCAGTCCTGTGTTAGATTAATGATTCAATTTCTATTGCAACTTAAACATTATATTAGATTAGTCTCGCTTCAATCTTGCATATACTTTGCGTGTGCTTCATCAGTTTATGAACCCCGAGTTGACAAATTAAATAGTTGGGCAAGTACTACAACTCAATTAATACAACATTAGTTCAGCCCAATATAATGACTGTTGTTCCCTTGTCATGATTGTTGTTCCTTTTGTAAGTAGTGTTGTTCATTTGAACGGAACAATTGTCGTTCCTTTTGTTACAATTGTTGTCCCTTTGTAGGGGTTGCATCTTTGGAGGATGGGTATTGAAAACGGAAGTTAAGAACCTATGTAGGAAACAAGTAAAATGCTTGTGCCAATGCCTACCTTTGGATGATGCATACAGGTTATATTTTAGGACATCTTTAGAGCCCAACATTTTGGCGTCGTTGTCAGGGAAGCATGATGGATTGAGGTATTAGCTTCTTTTTTATTTCAATTCATGCAAGTGTGATCTAGATGTGTTGGTAAGGGGTCATAGAAGCTCGTGAGAGGAGACTCCTCATGTTCTCCCTACCAACTAGGTAGAAGTAATTTCAATTTCTGCAAGTGTGATCTAGATGTGTTGGTAAGGGGACATATAAGCTCGTGAGAGGAGACTCTTCATGTTCTCCCTACCAACTAGGTAAAAGTAGTGTCAATTTCTGCAAGATTAGTTTAAATTTTTGCAAGTGTGATCTACATGTGTTGGTTCTAAGGGTCATAGAGCTTCTTTAGTGTAGATTCCTCACTGTCCCTACCAACTATTAGGAACATTTTAATTTCCACAAATGTGAAGAGTAATGTTATTTAAGTTTTTCATTTTGATTTGGTTGCTGTAAGAATCCTTTTTTTAACATGATTTAACAAGAATTTAATCTTGGAACAACTTACTTAGATCCTAGAAAAAGTCGGGGTCTCCTCTTCTCTGGAGGAGGATATCTTGACAGCAGCCGAAAGCTTATTCACTCCTCCTGAGGCAAACGAAGAATCAACATACGAAGAACCTTGCATATTTAATGAAGAACCATTAGGCGCACAAGAGGTTGAGGAGGACAACGAGGAGCTTCCGCATGATCTGAGTAAGACAAATTACGTCTACGAAAGCCTAATCGAATGTTGGTTTCAAGCAAGTACTTGGTTAGTTTCACTTAGTTTTCCTCTTTATTTTGTTAATTTAGAACTTCAATAGCTAATTTTTCATGCCCATACATATTCCCGACTTTCAATTGCGAAATTAAAAGATAACATATTTTTATTGCTGTTGAGTGCATGGTTACATTGGTTGTTTGATAATATGTAACTAATCTCTCATTCCTAATTAATGTAGTGTAGGTAGGGTTTTTTCTTCAAGTTTTTTTCATTTTTGATAGAATAAGTATGCTCTCCTCCATGCTTCGTGTGATCACGAGGATCAAAAAGTAGGATCACTGATTGGTTGATTTCAGGAATATCAATTAATTGAAGAAACGAATTTTTTTTCCTAATCTATTTTTTGTCTTCCATTTGCTCATAGATTTTTAATAAGCTTGTAAAACAGTTTTTATTCTTTACTTTAAAATCATAATAAATAAAAATAAATACATAAATGAAAAGTTGCACATCCTCCATCTACAATAAAATAGTAAGTACATTAAAAAATAAAAATAAAAAAATAATGATGTAAATGAATAAGGTCTGTAATTCATACAAGATAAGAGTTGCACAGAAACTCCAAGCTGAAACAACAGTTGAAACAAATTCATGACTGCACTCTTCTCATTCTAAACTTTAGCTTGCTTTGCACGCCATGTTTTTGCCTTCATCCCTTATCCTGTAGACCCCTGGAAATAACCCTGCAAACAAAAAATTATATCATAAATTTTAATGCACAAGACGAAGGCAGGTCTAAGGTTCTAATCTCTTCATCAACCAGCACGCGATGCACACTGTTTTCTTTGTTCTGTTGTTTGGACAGGTGTAATAGCATGGTACTTCTTTGTTGTGTCACTTCATGTGCATATGGAACTTACATGGAACTTATCAAGGTTTCTATTTATGCTCTCACTACTTAGGTTGCAACATCAGGAGAAAGATCCTGCAAAATAAAGAGCCAACAGTTCTCATTTATGTGGGGCTCTCGAGGTGGCTCGCTTTGCTCAACGTAATCCTACCTCTTCCTCGAGATTCTAGGTTTAGTTTAAGGGAGTCTCCTAAGGGATCAACTAAGTGTTTTTGTGTAAGTGAACGCCCAAATATTGATGCCTCACTCATGGGATTTGGTGGAGATTTTTTAGATGGAACTAGAACTTACTCAGCTGGATCTGCTACTAGTCTTCATTATGAATGTATCTATTGTTTTACTTTTTTCTACATATAGAAAATGTCAAATGGAAAGCAACAGAGCGGAATGAATGCGGTTATCATCTCCAACAATGCATGAACATTATTTAATGCAATTTTTGCCAGATGAGATCCACTTGTATGTTCAAACAGAATAAAGAGATATTTCTGTCGGAGGTTGCAAGATTAAATTTTGTTTATATCGAAGCGACCCACATCTATAGTTTCAAGCCAACATATTTAGATAATTACAATGGTTGGCATTTGTAAAATTATTTGTAGTCTTTGTTGTTGGTAATCAATACAGATTTTTTTGGTGGTATTATCTCTAGACTATCGGCCTTCACGCTATATCAGGGTTGATGCACTCCCCATAATAAAAAATGATATGCTAACAGTAAATTTTGAGTGTATTTCTACCGAAATGCAAGGATTTCTTTTGGAATGGGTTACGAGTTCGCCACGAGGGCAGGAAAATACGAAGTACTTATGAACGCTCGGTTGATTGAAACACAGGGTCAATGGGTGAATTTTGATTATTTCTGAGTATGGAAGAGAAGAGGCATCAGTTGGACTTCCATTTTTAGTTTCTTTCCCATCTGGTGGATCGCCCCACCCCTGAAACACATTTCCAATCAACCGAATCAAATCCGACGCTCCTCATTCATCGGTGACCTCACACAAACTCGGTCTGTGTGATATTTTGGCATATATACACTTCATGTATTCGACAGGGGTTCTTCGCTTATTGTCGATCAGAGGGACTGTCGCAGTTTCGATATCGGTGGCCCTGGTATACGTATTTTCGGGTGTAAAACAAGAATGGAAACTCCTAAAAGAATACTGAATTCCTATCTAGTCCTTGATGCAGTAACAGAACCTTGATTCACCCATGAAGGCCTCCAAGGGGAGGATGAAGCTGAAGGAGAGAACAAGAAAACAAGAAGAGACAACAGTGCGGGGGATTCAACAAGACACCACCATTGCTGAGTGACAAAGAATCCTTCGTTGATTGTTTATGTTTCAAGGTTTTCAGCTAGTGCAAGTGGTGAATGGAATAGAGGGTTTTCATTTCTTACCACCAGAGAATGTTGCAAGGCTTGTGGAAACTTGGAAGAAACTTTTATGGTTGCAATTATCACCATCTACTTTTCTTCGAAGATCTCACTATCCCCAAAAATTAACACAACAAGCTGACAACATATATTACTGCTGCGTTTATTGACATCCTTGCTAGCCTCCTCCGTTGGAACATGTCTTGACAAAGACAAATGCGATTGGCTACTTTGTCTGCTGGTTTTACCTTCAATCGCACGAAGTACTGGTCTGATCCTGATACAACATGGGCACTACAAATTTCTCCTGTCGAATGGAGAATTCATGGCGGCTTGGTGGTGCAGGTATCTGCTCTAATTGCATAATGAAAATTCCAGTTTGTTATTTGTTTTGTTGTATTA
>SNQJ01S0161980.1:0-11375 GCA_010110895.2 Picea sitchensis
CCACATACCACCGGAAATGACATGACAAGCACTATCCATATAGGATATTTTCCCTGACAAATTCACTTTCCTTCATCTCATTATTCCACAATTAAGCATGGGTTCTCTTACTCCACAAAGCGTCTTCCCGTGAGGGATTTCACTATAAGGGGACCACTTTGGAGTTCATCCATATTTACTTCTTATCAACAATGGAAAAACAATAATAATTCATGTTTACATCAAAAAATATTGGTTCCATTACCCAAACCTTTGTGCTATGGGTATTTCTTCATGGGTTGACATCAATGACAACCAACCTTAATCAACTGTTCATTTATTTCTGCCATATCCGGAGAGATTATAGGGATATGCTTTTCACTTCTAAGAATAAATATTTTCTTTCTTTTACTTATGGTAATAGGTCCCTTGTATTCGTCCATATTCAATCTCGACCATGTCCTTGTGCTTCTTTAGCTATCCTTTGATTTCTTCGATCTTTTTCGTTCGTCTCTCCTTTGTCTTCAAAGGATTTCTCCTTCTTCTTCTTGGACTAAGATCTGTCAGGACCTTTCTAATTCTTCCTATGTCTCGGTTATTGTTATTACCAGATTGTATAACTGATGTAATATGCTTTGTTGATTGTTCAATCCAATTTCTAAGCGGGGTTGATCAGCCTCGGGCAAAGTCATATATTTATAAAAAAAATGCTAGACCAGATTGTATATTTTAGTTCGTCCCCAGTATGGTCACCAAAAATGTTGACGCTTGAATCTGTCATGACCGAAACGACAACCTCACGAGGATGTGAATGCTCCTGTGTTTTTATAGAGGTGGTACTCCTCTTTAATTTAAGATTTTCTTAGGACTCTAAATATTCAGAATATGGGTCTTTGCATAAGTCCGTCGTGGTAATCAAAGAAATAAAAAGATTGCAAGAAATGTCAAAAAAAATAAAAATAAAAAATTATAGAAAGTTCTTGAGAAAGGACCAGGAATCACATTCTTCACACATTTAAATAAAATAACAAAAAATTCATCACATCCATCATAGTTTAATATAAAGATTTATGATCACATAAAAATAAAAAGAAGATGATCTACATGCACAAGAGAACTTTAACAGAGTGGACACATGGGAAACTCAAATAAAGATAATGATAGATCAACCTCAAATACTTTATATTCTAACATCAAGGTTACAAAGTACAGTCGAGATTGTTCCCAAAGTAGCTCTCTTGAAATTTCTAAAAAATATATAGTCTATTAAATATTCTTTGAAATTTAAAATGTGTTTGTTTTAAAGACTGGGATTGGAGCTCCTGTGGACCTTAAAGCAAATAAACACAATAAATAATCTTATAGAAGGAGGATGGTGGGCGAAAACAAAACAACAAGGCCTGGAAAGAAGAAAATGAGAAAATACCAGTCTTCGGTTAAACCTTTCTAGTGAAAGAGGTGGAATAACTGGATGAAGGAACTGATAAGAAAGCAAGATGTGATCAGCGTAAACTTATTATGATGGTCTCTCTCTATTTCACTTGTTTGTTGATGTCCTTTTATCGTTCTCATCAATGGTTACAAGAACTATATCAATTGTTTCTTGCCCCTCATTGGTCATTTTATCGATAGCTTTGAAACATTCTTCGATATAACTTTTCATTGGTGCCACCTTGATTTCATGTCGGATTTTGATGTTGAACAGCTTGCCCTCCAAGTCCCTCAAATCAATGGAAATTCCATGTAATGCTTATTTAATGTCTTGATTTTTCACGTAGAAGTCCACTATCCAATTATCTATGTCATCCTCATCATATTCAAGAATACCATAGAACTTTTCAAATGACAACCCTTTAAAACTATCAACTTGTTCGTCAAACTGTTGTTTTGTTATCAACAACGAGTTGAGGATTAATTTGGGGTATTGAACTTCGTTAGTGGTTCCGGATAGGTACACCTCCGTGAGCCTTTTGAATAATTATTCTCTCCTTGATATGGCTTGGTTGCACGCCTAAACAATATTATTCAAGTTTTTTTATCTTTTCTTTCCACCATGCGTTCAACTGCTTTATCTGACTTGGAGAGGACAAAACCTCCTCTCTTCTCCTTAGTTCTATCATATTGGAAACTAGGATTCTAAATGGTACCACGACATCAAGGTAAAAACCTTCTTCATTCTTTATGTTGGCTTGCAAATACTCATGGAAGGCATGTGCCCTCGAGCCAAAAGAAACCATGTTCTTCGAAATCTCCCAAGCCTATGTGATCAATGCCATTCTTTTCTTAATGTTTTTCTCCACATAGCTCCTAGCTGACGTAAGTAGGCTCAACGATCCTTTTAATTTAGCAGTGGGTGTGGTGGGTCCAACAATTGGAAAAGGACTAGCAAGAAGTGGAAGAGGCATTAAGGTGTCTTCCAATTCCTTGATCCTTTGTTTCAATTTCATGTTTCCTGCTTCAAGACCATCAATGGAGTCATCAAGAGCATCCTCGGTTGCTCTGTGAACTTTAGAAATTTGGGAAGGCCACATATTTCTTAGGTCAACCTCTGAACGCGATTTATCTTTCTTATTCTTGATATCACTTCTTTCGATAATAAATTTCTTAGATTCGCTATCAAAGACAGTGCTCTGGAATGCAAATGACTCTTATTCATCAAAGGTCTCATTCTCAATAATTTCCAATGGGGGATATTGGTGGGCAGTGCTTCCCGATTGATTAATGTTGGGAAACATTTTCTCTATATATGTTTCAAGTTCCATATCTTCGAGGGAGAATCTATTGATATCACTCTCTATGTGTTGGTCTTCTTCCTCTTGCACTACATTTTTCCTCTTTTTCCTCAAAGGAAGTTTGTGAGAGTTTTCAATTTTCCCCGGAGGGGGATTCTTTTCTCCTCCTCCGCCTGAACTACTGTTGATAACTCTTCTATATGGGTGGGCCGTTGGAGCACTTCTCTGATATGTTGTAGTCGTAGGAGTAACATTTTGGGACTGGGAACTCTTCTCGCTAGGACCCTTTCCTTTTTGTTTGTAAAATTGATTGGTATTGAGTATCGTCTCCAAGTAGCCAGCATTGTGAGTAGGAGATCCTAAGTTATTATCTTCTTCTTCTCCTAGAACAGTATGGATAAATGAATTGATGAATCCCACTGCTAGCATATGTTCCACAAAAATTCCATTAGGGTCAAATCCTTTTATATTTTCAGTATATTTGAGATTCAGATTGTGGAAGTGGTTTGTAAATTCATCAATTTTGTTAATATTTCTTAATATAAAATCCCCAATTTTCCAAGGCAAGGGTATGAATTGATTTTTTCATTTCTCATGAAAAAAGTGCAGCCATAAATTATATTGCCTTCTGACTTTTGTAATAAACATTCTATCAGATATATGGCATGGAAGAAAGGAGGGATTTTTCTTAGAATCGAAAATCCTGATAACATTGTAATTCTCCATTTGCTCCAACGTCCCCTTTTTATCCAAGAATTTACTTTCTTGGTCAGATATTTTGGGGGTATCTTTTCTTAATAACAATCCTTTAAAAACTAAGACAAAATCATTGAAAACTTCATGGAAATGCAAAGAAGCTTTGTGTCTCCACAACGCTTGGTACCAGAAGCTAATTGGGTCAAATTCACATTTTACCTTCTTACAGATAGACAATTTAGGAAATTCACAACAATATGCTATCGTAAATACCAAATAAGAGGACATAAAGAATTTCTTATTTTTTTTGTACTGTGACAATTGGGAGGAGATTTCAATGGAAATCAGTTTTCCCTAATCGAAAATGGTTTTCTCCTTGACAGTAAAATATCATATATAAAGAATCATACAAGGAATGTTGGTGGTATTTTCTTGGCCTGTCGAATAACCTGGTAATATCTTCAGGGATGGACACAGGATTCTCCAAGAACTCAAGCAAGAGGTCCAAGCTGTTGTCGTGCTTTTTCGGGAAATCCCTACAATCCTCTCCTTTGAAAGTAAGTGTTGGCTTGGGGAGCTTCAACATTTTATGGAACACTTGAGGTGAAAGAGAGACGGGAGAATGGTATTGAAGTTGAATAATCCGTTAACTTGGTATATGTTTCTCATCACACCAAGAAACCAGTTGCTTATAGTCGAAAACCTTGAGAACATAGCCTGCACGAGAAATTCTGGATGTCCAAATTACTTCCTTCTGAGCAGAAGGGGATGAATAGTAGGAATACGCTCTAGACCAATGAAAGATATGGTCCTCACATCTAAAAATATTCAAAGTATCTCTGTAGAACTGTTGTCGAGATGTTGYTGCCATAATTTGATAAGAGGATTTTTTTAATCCAGATAATATTTGAAATGAGCACCTGAGAGAGATAATAATGTCTTCCTCAAATCGTGATTTAATGTGGTTTAACGAGAAATATCCTCAAGTTGTTCGCTTMCTAATGACAATCTTTACAGAACCTGCATGATGAGTTAATAGCATTAAACCATACTAAATTCATATTGGGAAGAGCGTGAAGGTGGCAGGGACTGACGAGAGCAATTAGGATTTGGGAACTTTTGTGAATTCGTCAACCCAGGAACCTGCGAACCCGCGGTTGCGAAATGTCAAAAATTGGCTACGTGTTGGGAGCGGTCGATCGAACTTGGATACAAGAGAAATGAAAAATGTAGGAGCTTGGTACCTGCAATAATTCTGATGGTCATACTATAGATCGCGGATCTTTGGGTGCAAAATGGATATCGCGAAACTTGGAATGTGGTAGCTTGAACCCGTGAACCCACGACTATAAAAAAGGTTAAGTATAGGAAAATACAACGGTCAATAAGACTCATGATATGGGAGTATGTATGGAAATGAGGATCCACGAGTTTTCCAACCCACGAACCCGCCTTTTTCGAAAAACAACTTAGTATAGTAACTAGAAAGGGAGAATAGAAGGGAAAAAAGAAAAGTGGAATTTGGTTAAGTATAGAAGAGAGAAAAGAAATGGAAAAAGGAAGTTGGGAAAATAGAAAATGGGAGGGAAATTTCGGAAGTGGGAATTGATCTCATCATCTCCTTAGCTTTCCCATTTGCAAGTCTCTTAACCCCGAACTCTATGTCATCCAAAGAAAAAACTTCATCCTTTGTAGGGACAATAGGAATGGTGTCCATGGCATTAGGGAACTCGTAAATACTTTTAAGGTAGGAATTCCAGTCCCTTAATGGAATCATATTATTGTATTTAGTATTGTGTATTAGAATTTACCTCTAGAACTTCTTATGATCAAGCTTAGATAGTTGTGAAAGTTGCTCTTGCCTTTTAATGATATAGTACTTTTTTTCTCTTTTAATTAGGGATTTGTACGTATTGATATCATCGAGTTTTAAGGACTCATTAGAAGCATCCCTAATGGATTTCCTAGGAATTTTACAATATTTATCATACCAAAGGTTGGTCATTCTATTATTATTATTACAAGACACCTTGAAAGAGAACTTGTTAATAGAAGTGGAAAGGGTAGATGTAAAATTATGATAATGATCTTCAATGTTGTCATTATAAGTTATGATATGTAATTCACTATTTAAATCCTTTAAGAAAAGGTCAACTTCACTTTTGTCAAAGAGTAGTTGCCTTTGATTATTAGAATTATGTTCAATGGTGCTCTTGTGCATGGAAAAGTTTAGAGTTAGGTTTAAATGTCTATGATTAGAGTAGGGTTCATGGTCATTTAAAAAGGTCAAAATTTACTATTTGGTTGGAAACGGGAATATCAAATATCACATAATATACGACACTACTACCTAGCCCGTGAATACAAGTCATTTGGTTGTAGTTTAGCTAGTTCATTACTCCATTGAAAATTATTAGGTCTTGAGAGCTACAAAGCTAGACTAGCTCAGTACAAAACAAAATCTCAGTTAGTTCTTCAAAGCTTCTTTTGTAGCTATTAGCTAGAACAAGGTCCTCTTCTAGCAATAAAAGATTCTGATTTAAATCATTGCTTAAAAAAGTATCTTGGTTAGTTGCAGTCCTAGCATTGATGTCTAAAATTTCTATCCAAATGTATTGATTGAGAGGGTCGATCTTATGAAGTTGAATGTGAGGAGAAATGCTCTTTCTAATATAACAAGCTATGCCACCTATCCCTCTATGGTAGGAATTTTTGTTCCATGTCGACCACATGACAAATCCTTCTATGTTAGGGACCTTAAACTCTTCATGCTCCCAAGTTTCAACTAGACAAATAACATCAATATCACTCGGGATCCAACTTATCATAGGACCTTTGTGCCATGTAAATCCATGATAGTTCCAAAAAAGGATCTCGAGTGTCCCAAATTCCTATTTATTATTATCCTTCTCGTCTCTATCCCTAACTATAGCTTTTCGATTTCTAATTATTGTCCATTTTCCTTCTTTCCTGGCTTCATTTACCTTTTGAACTTCCTTCCTTAATTCAATTTGGTCTTCGGGAATGAGGTATTCATTTATAAATATTCTTCACTCTTTTAAGCTCCGAGATTTACCAAGTATGTTATATTTGTGGTCATTACAACTTAATTTGACACAGATCAACCTTTCTTTATGATCAATTATTTTTCCTAGCCTCTTTGCTTCTATGAGGTAAGTTGTTTCAATTTGTGACTTACTTTTTAATTCTTCTTTTGTTATTGCTAGTGTATCCTCCTCTTGTTGTTCTTTTATACCAAAAATTATGAGGTTCGAGACTCTTTTATTACACTCATGGTTCAGTTCTATTAGCTTATTCATTTCCTGTTTGATGGGTTTGATATCCAATTTGTTTTCTAGATTACTGAGGGTCAAATTGTTGGTTAGTTTTTCTTATAGCTCTTTAATCCTATCTCTAAAGTTGCAATTTTCTTCAACTTCTCCTTCTTGGGTTGATTGTTTTTTTCCTTTCTTGAATCCTATCCTCCATTGTCTGCAATTGACTCTTGAACCCTAACAATCTATTGTCTATCCGAGTTTGAATCGTACCTTCAAAGAGTCTAATTTTGTTATTAAACATTGTCTCTAGGTCTATTTGAAGTTTTATGTCTCTTTCTTCACTCCTTTTTTCTATTGATTCTAAGAGTTTGACATCTCTTTCTTCTCTCCTTTTTTCTAACAATTCCATATATTTGTAAAGGCTCTCTAGGGTGACTTTTGGGAGCCTCCCCCTGACAGGATGAGTTTTTAGAATAGGTGGTGGACTGCTCGTATTGAAAAGTAGAGAAAATAAATAACTACTTTTATTTTGGATTGAATTTAAAAATGGAAAGAAAAAAAATGATAATAATTATTATCTCTAAAATCAACTTTTATTAAAAACAAATCTCTTTAATTTTCACACGTTACTAAATTATAAATATATTTTAAATTAAAATTTAGTCAAAGTAACAAGTGACTCACCTGATTTACAAACACGCGCCTAGGTGCTTTAATTTTCACACGTTACTAAATTATAAATATATTTTAAATTAAACTTTAATGAAAGTAACAAGTGACTCACTTGATTTATGAACACGCGCCCAGGTGCTCAATCGGTTGAAGAAGTTGAAACTCATGAGTTGAAGAAGCCAAAACTTATTTATGAATGATGAAGCGAGAACTAAAAATTATTCAAAACCCCAGAGATTATTCCTGTCAAAAAATTCAAAAACCACAGAGATAATTCTTGTCACCGAGACTTCAAAACCTCAAATATTATTCCTGTCACCGAGAGTTCAAAAACAATAGAGAAGTATTATGGTTCATATCACCAAGAGTAATAGTAGATATTCTTCTTGTAAAAAATGAAGGTCCAAAGCGAAGTATTATGCCTGATATCTCTTTCAAAACTGTATCAAAACCGCAGAGAAATAATGTTCAAAATAAATATCTCTTTCAAAACTGTAGGGAAGTATTAATTTGGTTAATTTTATAATTAGGTTTTTAATATTTTGTTGTTTGTTTGATTTTTAAATTATTTTTTATGTTTTTCTATTTTTGTTTTTTGGTCTTTGAGTTTATTTTTTTTTTTATATATTTTTCTTCATTTTGTTTTTGTCTTGAGTTTATTTTTATTTTTCATTTTTTTAATTCTTCTTTATATATATATATATATATATATATATCCTACTTTTAGCATTTTGTATTTTTAGAGTTAAAAGAAAAAAAAATTAACGTGATTTTTAAAAACTTTTGTATTAATTTTTTTTTAAATGGGTTATATTTTTTTATTATAAAAATGTGTGTGTTTTTTAAAGGACTAATTTTTCATTTTATTGTAAATTTAAGAAAAAATAAAATAAATTTAATAGATAATTTTTCAAGCTATGATTTGGTAGTTGATTTTGAGTTTTCTTTCTAGCATGGTATAAGTTGTCTAGGCCATAATTTCAACTAAGTCGTTATTTTAACAACAAAAAAAGCTGGTGCTACTCATAGCATCAGTTTTCAATTTAAGGGTCAATTTTAAGGTTTATGTCTGCAATAGTATCAATTGTAAAGCCTGTGATTTTAAACAAGTCAAAATTTTAACCACGCCCCAAAAAAGGGTGCTACTGGTAGCATCACTTTTTGATTTTGGGTTGATTTTAGTGTTTTTGACCCAAAAATATGGGTTTTGGGGGTCAGAGTTCTCATTTTGATGTCACAATTCTTGTTAAGTTTGTAAATATGTTTATTGGGTTGTCAAAGCAAGACAACTACTTCAGCAAGGCAAGTGGCTCGCCAAGGTTCAGATTTAATAAAATTTCCCCCATCTCTTGAGGGAACTTGACGCAATGGGGACCATTGCTTCCTAAGGGGGAGGACTGATCCAGGTGGATATCAGTGGCCACCCACCTCTTCCACTAATTCATCATGTTCTCCATCATGGTCGTTTTTGTTATGATTTTTGGGTCGTAAACTTATAGGGTTGTTTTGAGGCCCTAAATGATGTTTTTTGGCCATTCAAGGACATTTAAGTTGCCATGACATTTCCAGACCCTGCCAATAATTGTACTTCTCGATTAGATCTTTCCAACAAGCTACTAAACACCCCAAATGGAGATTGTATGCAAAATTTGTGCCCCTGACTAGTTGACGCAACAACTAAGCACCTTCAAGCCTACAAACCTTTTGGTGCTTCACCTCTTAGGGTTAGGGTTTCAAAGCTTCAAGGTTCTTGCATTATGTTAAAAGGTCATTCTTGCGGCCCATTGTATTATCTTTCTGTGAATGAGCGTAGACAACATCTCTTTCTCCTTAAAGATAAACTGCCACCATTCTAACCAGTTTGTGTTCTACGGTATTATGTTATTTTATTCATTAATAGAAGTTGTGTTTCACTGTATTTCTGAGTTCTCTGCTATAGTTTTGTTTGTATCTCATTTCGTTCTCGATATAATTCATATCAAGGATGGACTATATATATAGCTCAATGTTTGGCAATGGGGATTCTGGAAACAATTGTATCTCGTTTAGCGCTTGATCTGTTGAATCTAATCTATGTTTGTGGCTAAGTACTGAATCATCTTTAGTCTAAGTATTCATTGTGATGTTCTATGCCATCTGTGAAGTACCATAAGGGTTAAATATAGATGAATGATCTATGCTAAGTGCCTTGTAATAGATATAATCACAGATTGGTGTCCCAGCTAAGGTTTCAGACACTTGAGTCCTGAAACCACCCCTGCCTCTACCTCGGGTGAGACTTCATCTTCTTCACAGGTGTTGCCAAAAGGGTCGGTAGTTAGGGTTTTGCTGGTGCGCTTTTGAGCGTTGAACCCTGGGTCTACCCCTGTGCCAACAAATGGTTCCATTGTCAGGACATGAAACTGTGATTGCTGGGAATTGAGGAAAAAGAAACATTGTGTAAAAGAAAGCTCTGTGTGTAGATCTGTTTCCCTGGTGTGCATCTTTTTACTCAACCTGTGCATCTTTGTACCAGGAATAAGGTCAAATCTGAAGAAAGGAAGATCAGATCCAAAGAAAAGAAGCGATATATGAACGCTCTGTGCTCTAAGAAAAGTAAAAGTGGAAATTTTTGAAAGAAAGAAGTCAGATCTACAAAAAAGAGGTAAGATTTATAAGCTATGTGCTCTAATAAAGGTAAGAATATTCAAAAGTTCTTAGATCTGGAAGCTTTGTGCTCTGTAGATAAGTGATTTTTTTTTTTTTTGTTTCTAGAACACGGATCTAGGTATGTTTGATAGATTTTGTCCTAGCTTAAAAACTAGGTCATTAATAGATAAAAGAAAGTTTGATATGAATAGATATGATAAGTATAACGATAGATATGTTATACATATGCAAAGAAAGAATGTCTGGACTAACAAGTGGATGCAAGATCTTAGAAAGAAATTTTTGCAGGCCGGCCATTATGATCCTAGCACGCAGTACAAGAAGAGTTGGGGATCATTGAAGAGAAAGAGAGGATTAACTCTTTGTTACAGTTGCAAAAGACTGGGCCATCTTACTAAGGGATGTCCTGGGAGAAACCCTAGTTGCCTCTGTTGTAAAGCTATGGACCATGAAGTATTGCATTGCCCTAGAATGATTGCTAGACTTGAGAAAACTCTGAAGGAGATCAAGAGACTAAAATTATGGAAGAACCCCAGAAAGAATCAGAGATCATGTTACTGAAAATAAAAGAAACCCTAGATGATCATAAGGATGTCAGTTTATCAGAAATCTTCGAAGAACAGGAGAAAATCGAAGTAAGAATAGGAGACTTCGACATTGACTGTGCCCTGGATGAGGGGACACCGATGAATATTATGACAGAAAGAACTTGGGAAACCCTAGGAAGGCATGTTCTGGTTCCTTCACTAGGAACTATTGGATTATTTAAAGGCAAAATGGTAACCCTGTGTGGCAGAATTACCCAGATAGCTATGTATACCCATGGAACTTCGACAGAGGAAGATTTCGAAGCCATTAGATTTATTGAGGACTGTTCCCCATTTCCAGCTTTGCTAGGAAAGATCTGGATTGAAAAAGACCAAATCCGGAGGAAAGAAGAAAAGGAAGCCCTAGAATAGAAGAAGCAAGAACTCATGGAATTTATGACTAGAAGGATTGCCTACTTGATGGAGGAACAAGAGAACAGATCTCCATTGTCAAACACCAAGAAGAGAGTTAGAGGAACCACAGAAGACCCAAATATCTAACCCATATGATAAAGGAGTATCAACCTTGGATCTGAGGAAAGATCCTAGGCAGTGTGAAGTGACTATTGTTAGCACATAATCATGTATGGGGTATTTCCCTAAAAGAAGCGTCCCCTTGGGAGAAAAGAGAGATTCGGAAAACCCATTTATCCCACAGTTTTAAAGGGCTAGCGCGTCATTTTAACGAGCAGGCAAATTCAGACGATCAAGATCTGCCCACCTAGATATGTGGCCGAAGTTTCATTCTGAAGCCCCCTTGTCATTCCACCTTTAACGGAGGG
>SNQJ01S0161980.1:11425-21517 GCA_010110895.2 Picea sitchensis
GGGGGTCTGAAATTTGGCGCGCATCTCTCAATGGTCAAGATCTGCCCACCTAGATCTGCGGCGCTCAAATGATTACAGACCCCATTTTCCATTCTGCCTTTAATAAAGGGGTGGGGGGTCCGGAATGGAGTGGTATTGTTGTGGGGCCCCCTCCTATCGTGTCGCCTCCTATGTTGTATTCTCCCCTGACATTTTTTCTCCACTTGTCCACATGACATGGCCCACTTCCTTTCACTCCTCCTCGTCCTCCGACACCTGTCCCGCTCCCGTCCACGTCGTCCCACCATAAGTGACGCGTCCTCCCTGGATCAATCATGTATGTTTCACCTCCTCATTCATTGTTTCCCTTCATCCCTGCCTGGTCACCACTCATCTACCACTTCCAATCGTGTGCCCCAGTCTTCGCACCAACCTCCACGCCTCTTTCATTAGACTGTTCAGCCAATCCAGGTGGCACTGTGAGAAGACCTCCACGTCCCAAGAGTGCAGAGTTGGTCGGGCCATTCCCGATCCCAAGGAAGCAGTTATTGAATTTGTTGGAGGTGGTTAGACATCATCTCCACTATTAATGGAAATTCCGGCAAAGGACTAAAGGCATGTCGATTCATCCACAGGGTTGTCAGGAGTCTGATTACGTCTGTCATAAGTGCACGATCGTTCAGAGACTGCATGCGCAGACTGCCAGTAGACATGCAGATGCAATATTTTTAATGCAGTGTCTCATTTTTGCTGTTGTTGTTTTGCTTCGAGTATATGTAGGCAATTTTTCCATTTTTGTAAGGGTCGATGGTTGAGCAAGGCTCCTGATTGTAAAGTTTGGTGAAGCACTGGTTTCTCTGGTTATGTATTGGCACTTGAGATTTCTTGTCTTATGAATGTTAGCCTCTTTCCATCTCTCAGTTTACACTATGTTAGAACAGCTCGGAATTGGACGATCCAGTCAATTTCCGCTTTTATAGGATGATGTAGGTTGGATCACTATAATAGTTGCATTGTTTCTAATCAGTTCTTGTATTTTCTCAACGTTGAATGATTTGGAATTGTAAGATCCAGTCAAGTCACTTTTCAACTCCTCTGAAAATCTGAACCAAGAGGATCTTGTATTCTGAGTTTTTCCTCCTCAAGCTGCCGAAAGGCCTGATTCCCAAGGCAGTCTTGCTCACTCCTCCTACTAAGTCTTCCATCTGCTCATTTTATAATCGACCCACTGACGGAAGTTAGATCAAGACCTCTTCTATTTTACATACCAGGCTTGGTTTTCTGAGTTAAAGTGATACCTTCCTGGGTCTCTATCCATTTGACCACCCCATTAAATTATTTGTGACATAAATTGATGGGCGTTGGGCTCTGCTTCTGCTGCAATCCAGGAGTGACTTCTGACGCTAACATTTCTTGCACCGTTGTCGGGGACGAAGTTGAATATCTTCCCTGGGATGGAACGACAACAATTAATTGATTCTTAAGGTGCATCAGATATCAAAACTATTGAGATTTCTACTGTGCACCTAGCGACTCCACTCACGCGACTCCGCTAGGTGACTCCATTGATGCGAACCCACAAGCGACTCCATTGTTTGAGTCGTGGCTTCTAGAGGCAGACATACAAGGTCTACTCCTCAACTGCCATTAGCGCCACCTGAAGCTGACCCAGAGAAGATTATCAGAAAGGGAAAGTCCACTGGAGGAGGTACTTCTACTGCTAAACCAGGTATTTCTGATGATTTTCATGATTTTATAGAAACTCCAACACCTTCATCCCATCCTGTTTATTTACCTTTTGTTGGAGTTTCATGTAGTCTAAATTTTGGGAGTGTTCCTTCTGAGTTTTGTCCTCCTGATATTGAATTGGTAGGAGAAACCCTTGTCACTCCCCTCTCTCCTGAGGTGGTACCCTGGTTCAGACCCAACACCTCTGAATCTTTTCCCATCCTAGGTTGTAACACCCCTTCTCCTATTACCACTGTTGCTGAAGAAAGAGAGACTTTTGTTCCTTTTAGCCCGCAAGCTTGTTCTCCAAATTTTCTGTTGTTCCCCTCTCGTCCTGTCAGCTCAGTTCCTGTCTTTCCAATTCACACCTTGTCTCCTCCTGGTTCCCCTACACCTATTTTTCCTATGGCAGGTGTTAATCCTCCTCTAAACAGAATGGATGCCATAGTGGCTACCAGATATGCCCCCTTAATCCTACCTCAGCCTATGAATCCTCTCCCTGTTGGAGATTACCTGAAATATATGCCTAAACTCACTGGGGAAGAGGACATAATTGCGGAAGAGCACCTTGTTGCCTTCTACAGTTACGCAGACAACCTGAACATTGAAAATCAAGATGTATGGATGAGAGTCTTCGTCCAGAGCCTTGATGGTGAGGTAAGGAAATAGTTTAGGGGATTGGCCCCCAGATCTATTTTTGGGATTGAAGCTCTAGATAATTCGTTCATGAGGCAGTGGGGAGATAAAAAATATTTCATGTATTACATGACAGAGTTTGGGTCCTTGAAGAAAAAGGAAGGAGAGTCTGTCTCTGACTTCTCCAAAAGATTCAATAAGATGTATTATAAGATCCCTGCTGAAATAAAACCCACAGAAGCCTCTGCTAAAATCTCTTATGCTAATGCTTTTGATCCTGACTTTTGCCTTCTATTAAGAGAAAGAAGAGCTACCTCCCTAGCTCAAATGCAAGATGTGGCCATAGAAGTGGAATCTAATGTATTGGTAGTTGACAGACTGAGAAATAAAACTGATGCAGACAGGAGAAAGGGAAGATTTGAAGCCTCGACTTCTAGCCCCTCTGTGTCTCACCCTCAAGTAGATGAATTGACCAAGATAGTGAAGTCTCTATATGCAGAGGTGGAGAAAATGAAGGTGGAAGGGAAGCAAACATATAGAAATCCTCAGAATACCGAAAATAGAGGAAATTTCAGGAGGACAAATAATAATGCTCCCCAAATTATGCAAAGGGACCAGAGGGGAAGCGACAGAGAAGATCAAAAGGTTCATGCCCCTCTTAAAAATAATTTTGTAGCTAATGATGAAGAAGGGGAAATAGATGAGCTTGATCCTGAAATCCACTGCTTTGGAGATACATCTCCTTTTCCTCATCTCACTCAATTAGCATACGAGGAATCTCTCATTGACAGACAGCTAAACGAGTTGAGCAAGGGAGACAAGGCTAGAAGTAGCCAAAACAAGTATAACCTAAGATCCAAGAAGAAGACAGGAGCACCTGATGTTCTTGAACAACTCACTAGAACGGAGAAACCTGCTAATGAAGTAGTAGACAGCAACAAAGGTAAGAAGGCCCAACCCCTCTCTCCAATGGTCCAGATTCATGTGCCTGAAGTAAGGGAAATTCCAAATCTCGCATCCTCTTTTAACTTTGAGCATGAAATTCAAAAAATCAGAATCCCTATGCCCCTCTCCGAACTGATCAAACATGAAGTGTTCAAAAAATGCCTCTCCAAACTATTACAGTCTGAAATCTCATGCCATCCCACAGACTCCATCAATTTGCAAGATGAAAAGCCCGCAATCGTCCTAGGTCCTATGGTAGAAGACAGAAATGATTCATCCCCTCCCTTCTACATATCCTTGAACATACATGACAAGGTATTGCACAACTGTTTGATGGATTCAGGGGCTTCCCACAATCTCATGCCCAAAACTGTAATGGAAGAATTAGGACTAGAAGTCACCAGAGCCTATCATGACCTCTATTCCTTTGACTCCAGGAAAGTTAAATGTCTAGGAGTCATCAAAGATCTGGTTGTGACCCTGTTTCAGCTGCCCATGAAAAGTGTGGTCATGGACATTGTAATGGATGATGTTCCCCCCAAGTTTGGTATGTTGTTGTCAAGATCCTAGATAAAAAGACTTGGGGGAACCCTGCAAATGGACCTAACTTATGCTATTATTACATTGTTTGGGGGGGATCATAGAAGACTGTACAGAGAATCCCAGTTGGCCTACATAATCAGTGACAAATCCAATCCTACCAACCATCATATCTTTGCTCTTGACACTGATTTAGGTTCCAGTTTACTACAGCTCACTAACACTCCCGAGCCTCTTCTAAAACTCAGAAAGCAGCCCACTACTTCTCATGAAGTTTCTCCCCCATCACCCCTATCTGGAAAATGTTCTTTGATGGAGCCTCTTCCAGGGAAGGCGTTGGTGCCGGAGTGTTTTTTGTGTCACCTTCTCAGGAAACCATATCTCTGTCATACAAGCTAGAGTTTGAGACAACCAACAATGTGGCAGAATATGAAGCTCTTGTTTTAGGTTTAACAGTTGCAAAGGAAATGGGGATTCAAGAGGTAGCAGTGTTCGGAGATGTAGAATTGATAGTCCAGCAGATCAGAAACGCTTATCAGGTGCATCCTCGACTCAGGAGTTACGGAAATGAGGTATGGGACCTAATTGACAGTTTCTTCTCAGCATTTAACATTTCATTCATTCCAAGAGAGAAGAACGCAGTGGTTGATTCTCTGGCTACATCAGCAAGCAATTTCAAGGTGCCCCTACCACCCAAATTCAGATATGATGTAGAAGTAAAATACAGGCCCTCCATACCTGACAATGTCAAACATTGGAAGGTGTTTGAGGATGATCTTGAGATCAAAATATTTTTGGAGACTGTTGAAGAATTTTCAGTGATGCATATTGATCAAGACCCTGTTTCCGAAGCAAAGTTTGATGATGGTAATTTTCTGAGTAAGATCGCAGAGCGTGACATTGTGCAGCTGCCCAGCAATCATATTCCAAAGGGAATGGTTCCTTTGGAAAGGATTTTTGATAGAAATGATGTGGCATTAAAAGAGAAAATCTCAGATGATGATGTTGATACAACTCAGTGCAACATTGGCACCGAGAATGAACCCAGATTTGTCAAATTGTCAAGAAGCCTAACAAAGGAACAGAGGGTCGGATACGTTGAATTATTGAGGGAGTTTGTGGATGGTTTCGCCTGGACCTGTGAAGACCTCAAAACTTATGACACTTCTATCATTGAGCATAAAATCCCATTGAAAAAGGAGGCAAAGCCATTTAGGAAAAAACTAAGACAGATCAATCCTATGTTTTTGCCTATCATGGAGAGAGAGGTGAAGAAGTTGCTACATGCCCAGATCATCGTGCCTTTGAGATATTCAGAGTGGGTAGCCAACTTAGTCTCGATAAGGAAGAAGAATGGGGAAATCAGACTCTGTGTAGATTTTAGAAACCTGAACAGGAGCTCAAGGAAGGACAATTACCCCCTGCCAAAGATGGAACATATATTGCAGAGGGTGATAGGATCATCCAGGATTTCCATGATTGATGGATTCTCTGGCTACAATCAAATCTCTGTTCTGCCTGAGGACAGAGAAAAGACAGTGTTTACCACACCATAGGGAACATTCATGTATGCTAAAATGCCCTTTGGATTGATGAATGCAGGAGCAACTTTTCAGCGAGCCATGGACATATCTTTCATTGGGGAAAAGGATAAGTTCATGGTCATCTATCTGGATGACATCACAGTCTTTTCCAAATCTGATAAAGAACATTATTGTCATCTCAGGAAGGTTTTTCTGAAATGCAGGAGTTTTGGCCTTTCATTGAATCCCAAAAACTCTTTGTTCACCATGAAGGAGGGAAAGTTATTGGGCCACATAGTATTAGCAGTAGGAGTCAAAATTGATCCTGGCAGAGTTGAAGCAATCCAAGCTTTGTGAATCCTAAGATCCAGGAAAGAAGTCCATTCTTTCCTTGGAAAAAATAATTTCCTAAGGAGGTATGTTTCTAACTTTGCTGAAATGGTAAAGCTGATAACAGCCATGTTGAGAAAGGGAAATGAAGTAAGGTGGACTTCTGAGGCTCGAAATTCCTTTGAGAAAATAAAGAAAGCATTGACTAAAGCTCATGTGCTTATTAGTCCCGATTACTCAAAGGATTTTCTTATTTTCTCCTTTGCCTCATCTGACACAGTGACCGTTGCTTTACTACAAAAAAATGATGCAGGGTTGGAGCAGCCTATTGCCTATTTTAGCAGAGCATTAAGGAATGTTGAGGTCAGGTACGACATCATGGAGAAGCAGGCCTATGCCTTGGTGAGAGATCTCAAAGATTTTAGAGTCTATATCCTGCAGTCAAAAACCATTGCCTATGTCCCTTCAACTGCTATAAAGGACATTCTTATTCAGCCTGACATAGACAGAAAAAGGAGTAAATGGATAGCCAAGATCCTTGAGTTTGATTTGGAGATAAGGCCTACCAAATTGATCAAAGGTCAAGGTCTAGCTAAGTTGTTGGCTAAAGCAAATTGCAAATATTTGGGGGTAAGTTTCATTAATGGATGCTCAGAAAATCGACAGGATCAGTTGTTTGATGCAGACCCTCAAGCAAAACCCCCATTGGTGAAATGTCCTTGGGACAAGGATGTCATATATTTTCTGCAAGAGTTGCAGCCTCTTGATGTCCTGCAAAGGAACAAGGCAAGAGCTCTAAAGCTCAAAGCAGTCAAATACTATCTTGTTGATCGATTTTTATATTGGAAAGACCCCTTGGGGGTGATTTTAAAATGTATGAATCCACAAGAGGCTTAAAGGAACATTGTTGAATTTCATGACAGCCTGTGTGGAGGGCACCATTTCTGGAAAACCACAGCCTACAAAATCCTCAGGGCTGGGTACTACTGGCCCACCTTATTCACTGACGTCTGCAGAGAGGTCAAAGCCTGCATCAAATGCCAAAGGTTCTCAGGAAAGAAACAGCTTAAGTCTCTGCCCTTAAAGCCTATGGTTGTTTCAGGACCTTTCCAGCAGTGGGGCCTATACTTTATTGGGGAGATCCACCCTGCTTCCAGTGGACAACACAAATGGATCCTGACTGCCACGGATTTCTTTACCAAGTGGATAGAAGTTATTCCCACCAGGAGTGCTTCCTACAAGGTAATCATTGGGTTCCTGGAGGACCTCATCACAAGATTTGGCTGCCCAAGAAAGATTGTTACTGATAACGCAGCATCTTCTTTCAAAGATGAACCATCGGTCAAATTCTGTGGGAAATTTGGGATCAAACTGATTCACTCCACCCCATACTATCCCCAAGGCAATGGTTTAGCAGAGTCCTCCAACAAAAGCCTGATAAGGATCATCAAAAGACTGTTAGAGGACAACAAAAAGGCCTTGAATTCAAAGGTGAAATTCACTCTATGGGTTGATCGAGTGACCGCCAAAAGATCCATAGGCATCTCCCCTTTCCAATTGGTTTATGGAACAGAAGTTGTTTTTCCTCCTCAGCTAGACATACCTGTAGCAAAATTCCTCCAGGATTATCAAGGAGAGCCTGATGATATGATCAAAAGAATTCATCAACTGGTTGAGGTCCAGCAGGCCAGAGAGCAGGTGATGAACAAAATTCATTACCATCAGCAAAAGATCAAGCAGGTTTTTGACAGGAAGGCCAAGAAGGAATATTTCCAGATGGGAGATCTGGTACTGAGATGGGATGCTCCTAAGAAAGACAAGGGCAAGCACAGCAAATTTGAATCCCTAAGGGTTGGACCCTTCAAAATCTATGAAGTATTTTCAAATAATACCTACAGGTTACGAGATTTGAAGGGTCAAGAAGTTTTCAATGGCCCTGTGAATGGGCATTTTCTGAAGAAATATTTCTCTTGAGCCACACATGGCTCTTCTGCGTTTGTAAATATTTCTTTTCTTTTATCTTTAAGTTTTGACAACAACTCCATAGCCCAACAGCAAGGTACTGAAACTACAAAAGAGTTCTCGACAGCCCACAGGGGGCGTGTCGTCCCCCATGGAGCCTAATGTTAGCACATAGTCATGTATGGGGTATTTTCCTAAAAGAAGCGTCCCCTTGGGCAAAAAGAGAGATTCGGAAAACCCATTTATCCCAAAGTTTCAAAGGGTTGGTGCGTCATTTTAACGAGCAGGCAAATTCAAATGGTCAAGATCTTCCCACCTAGATCTGCACCCGAAGTTCCATTACGGAGCCCCCTCATCATTCTACCTTTAATGAAGGGGGGGGTCTGGAATTGGGTGTGCATCTCTCAATGGTCAAGATCTTCCCGCCTAGATATGCGGTGCTCAAATGATTTTGGACCCCCTTTGCCATTATGCCTTTAATAAAGGTAGGGAGGGGGTTCGGAATGGAGTGGTATTTTCATGGGGCCCCCTCCTATCGTGTCGCCTCCTGTGTCATCTTCTCCCCTGACATTTGTTCTCCACTTGTCCACATGACATGGACCACTTCCTTTCACTCCTCCTCGTCCTCCAACACCTGTCCCACTCCCGTCCACGTCGTCCCGCCATAAGTGACGTGTCCTCCCTGGATCAATCATGTCCTCATCACCTCCTCATTCATTGTTTCCCTTCATCCCTACCTGGTCACCACTCATCTACCACATCCAATCGTGTGCCCCATTCTTTGCACCGGCCTCCATGCCTCTTTCATTAGATCGTTCAGCCAATCCAGGTGGCACCATGAGAAGACCTCCACGTCCCAAGAGTGCACAGTTGGTTGGGTCGTTCCCGATCCCAATGAAGCAGTTATTGAAGTTGTTGGAGGTGGTTACACATCATCTCCATTATTAATGGAAAGTTTGGCAAAGGATTAAAGGCATGTCGATTCATCTGCAGGGTTGTCAGGAGTCTGATTACGTCTGTCATAAGTGCACGATCGTTCAGAGACTGCATGCGCAGACTGCCAGTAGACATGCAGACGCATTTTTTTCAATGCAGTGTCTCGTTTTCGTTGTTGTTATTTTTCTTGGAGTATATGTAGGCAATTTTTCCATTTTTGTAAGGGTCGATGGTTGAGCAAGGCTCCCGATTGTAAAGTTTGGTGAAGCACTGGTTGCTCTGGTTATGTATTGGCACTTGAGATTTCTTATCTTATGAATGTTAGCCTCTTTCCATCCCTCTGTTTACATTATGTTAGAACAGCTCAGAATTCGAGGATCCAGTCGAGTTGCGTTGTTATAGGATGATGTAGGTTGGATCACTGTAATAGTTGCATTGTTTCTAATCAGTTCTTGTATTTTATCAACGCTGAATGATTTGGAATTGGAAGATCCAGTCAAGTCACTTTTTAGCTCCTCTGAAACTCTAAACCAAGAGGATCTTGTATTCTGAGTTTTTCCTCCTCAAGTTGTCGAAAGGCCTGATGCCCAAGGCAGTCTTGCTCACTCCTCCTACTAAGTCTTCCATCTGCTCATTTTATAATAGACCCATTGACAGAAGTTAGATCAAGACCTCTTCTGTTTTACATACCAGGCTCAGTTTTCTGAGTTAAAGCGATACCTTCCAGGGTCTCTATCCATTCGACCACCCCATTAAATTATTTGTGACATAAACTGATGGGCGTTGGGCTATGATTCTGCTGCAATCCAGGAGTGACTTCTGACACTATGAACTATGTCAAGAGAAGATAAGATTCAGAATGGAAAGAGGGTGATAGAGACTAAGCTCACTAGGAAAAAGGAAAGAAAGCTAAGTAAGAAGAGGGCCAAAATCAGAAAGCTACAGACGACTCGAGAAGGAACTTTGCAGAAGAAAACATCACAAGAATTGAGCTTCGCCAAGATATCCGAACAGCGACATCTGGCACTTCGACATGGCACAGTAATATAGTCGTTGGATTGATATACCCATTCAACTTCCTCCCCGAATGGGTCGAAAAGCAATTATGGGTTCCCACTAGACCGTTGAACAGCACCAGAACGGATAGAACAGAGTTAATGCAGGCCCCATATCCATTGGAAGCAGACCATTGCTAAGTTTCCCTACTTAGTTTTTTGCGCCACGCACCATGCATACTTTTGCTAAGTGAGAATTTGAGCTCGAACCTTGAGATTACTTCACCCTGCAATAATTTCCTTGTTGCCTTACTGTTCATCGTAATCTCAGATGTCATTTTCACTCCTGAGCTAGTAGACCCAATGATGCAGGAGCATCCAAATTACATCGTGTGAGCCAGCGCGTGGAGGAAAAGGAACAGCTGGAAAGCGCCAGCATCCAAATTTTTAAACCATTGAAATATATGACTGCGCCAAGCATTAATGTTTTGATGTGATGAAGCGCACTTATAGATTGT
>SNQJ01S0161982.1:0-10421 GCA_010110895.2 Picea sitchensis
CACAAATTACCATCGAAGAGGTAAGGTTTTTCCCTCCATTACATAATGACAACGCAGAACAAAAGCAAATCAATCCACATGAAACAAACGCAGAAGGAAGTTAAATTCCTTTCACATCTCTGGATACCAATATAAGGTGTTGACAATAGTAAGAGAATGCAAGGGCCATAAGGATAACTCATCGAAAGGTTCGCAGGCTTTTATCAGTCAAGGCACAGAAAAATATACAACAAATAAGCAAGATAATCCATACGCAGAGGCCGTACCGAAATGTGCAAGTCAACAATTAGGTAAGGACAACAACAAAGGTACACGGCGAATAGGTTCTCCATCGCTTCACCATCCTCGCATAGAAAAGCATGGTGTTAGGATCCATAGGTCTTTTAACGCTAAGGTGATGACCGTAGATCAGGCTCCTAGCCAACTGCTCAGGCGAGGACTGGTGAGCTATGGACGAAGGATAAACAACCTAAAGGTTACAATCAACACATAGGGCGATCACGACATACAGAAATGAAGGTCATCTAAATCAATCAACCAATCAATCAGCTAGGCTAAGAATATTTCAGCTATCAATCTAAACATCCAATCTAGTTACATAATCAACATACAGATACAATCATAAAACCTACAACATTCTACCATTCAACGAAGAAAGCGTACCATTTCCTGTTCACCCACTCCAAGTGTCGTCCGCGCTCCGTGCAACTCCCGCTCACCGACTGTTGAGACTTCGCCTGTACCTCCCAGGCAAAGCTAGGTGTACTCTTCTTCCCCCTTAGCCCCTCGAGCGCAAAGGGGCCACACACACTATCCAAAGGTTTCGTCTAGCTCCCAGCTTGCCTCGCAAGGCCGAGCTACCATTCCTCTCCGAGTTGGGTATCCCAACTCCCACAAGTAAATCAGTCAATTCAATATTTCTGCAGCGTAACGTTACGCAAATAGAATATGATCCTTCCTCCTTCTCCTTGCTTCATTATATAGAATTTCCCACTTCCTCTCTTTCCTAAAATCTCATGTAATTAAAGTTTAAAAAAAAAATCCTAAAATTTCTTCTTCATACAAGTGTCACCCATCCCTCACATTCCTCCATTGATTAATTTGTTTAATTAAGTAATTATCTTTATTTCCCAAACCCACCTAGAGTTACTCCTAGAATCACTCCTAGGTGTCCCCAAATTCTCTTACAGGTTTTAATGACCTTTCCCTTATTAAATTGCTAGTTCAATTTAAATTATAAAGCTCTTAAATGGTAGATACTTTTACTAAGTTTGACTTTCCGTTTTTTCCCTTAAGTTCCCTTTTTCCCTTTTTAAGTTTACCTCTTTTCCTAGTTTCCTATTTTTTTGATTTTCCTTGTTTCCCCTTTTACTTAGAACTCAAAAAGGCAGGTGAGGAATTTAACCCCTTTTTCCTTTTATCATTAATTTAGTATATTTCAAAATATCAAAAGATAAAATAATTAATTCCCTCTTTACATTTTATAACCACAGATTTTATTTCTTATGAATAATTTAATTTCTTACTCCCTTCATGTTACAAAATGTTATGAAGATCATAATTATTATTTAAGTGGTTTTTATTTTAAATTTTAATATTTTATTTTATTTTATCTATATATTTATTTAATTTTTTTGGTAGACAAAATTTTACCCCTAGCGTAATTTTAGACTTAGAACTTAGATTTGGTACTGGGCGACATTTAATTAGGGAAATTGTTTTTAAATTTTCTTAACATGTTATTTGTCTTAGGGCCATCTAGGTTCATCCCTCTATCATCATCAACGCGACGTGCCCTTCAGGATGCACTAGGTGCTCCAAGGGTACCACTTGCCTCCTCTTTTCCTTTGTGCGATGTGCCCTTCGGGACGCATTACGTGCTCCAAGGGTGCCACTCGCCTCTTGACTGATTGGTAGACATCAATAACCCCTGGAGTCAGCACTCCACTAGGTGAACTTGTGGGAGACTAAGGGATTCTAAGGAATAAGGCCCCTGCCTTATTGCGTGCCCCTTAGAATCATCATGAGTGACTATCGCAGTTTGCCCTCATGGCATTGTGGGTCCTCTCAAACTAGATAATCGTTAACCTATAGTTCGAGCCACAGTGGGAGTGCTATTAGGCCGTGGAAGGGATGCTATCCACACCTCACCCTCAACATCTTTGGTAGTCGTGTGTGACCCATTTACTCCATATGTGAGTCTGGTTGGAAAGCTATCATCAACCTGCATCATCAACAAATCTTGTCAGAATACATCCATATCATATCATCTAATCAGATGCGCTAATATCATAGTAAAAATAATCAAACCCCAATGTTACACTCCCTGACTCGATCCGGTGTCCAAGGGGTTCCATCGATGCCTCTGCATCCTCAAGGTCCAAAACCTTGCACACTCAATAAATTCGAGTCAATAACACTTGTCTATGTCAATGTAGTAAGACAACATGTCATCATCTCATAACGCCTCATAATCAAAATCAAAAAGTTTTAATAGCATAAAATCCGGATCACTTGCGAGCAAGTGTCCTAAAAAATAAGTTCCCTTAGTGCGCCAGAGCATGATGTTACATACACCCCCTCTTGGTATAAACTTCGTCCCGAAGTTTCACAGTATATATGCCGAAATAAAGTGTATCACAGTATCATGTGTCTATCTATCAAACAAAAATGGAAACTGCTGGTGCATATCATATGCATTCTCCCAGGTCATTGAGTGCGGACTATAATTTTCCTATTGGACCTTGACCTGCTCTATCGTTCGATGCCATAGTTGTCAAACGTGGTGATCCAAGATGCGGACCGGCTCAGCCATGAGCACTCCCTTGTCCGATACTTGCAAGGATCTCATGTCAATAACATGTGTAGGATCACTAATATAATGTCTCAAAACAAATATATGAAACTCATCATGCATATGCCTCAAAATATTGGGCAAGGCTAGTCGATATGCCATGGGACCCTTTCTCTCCACATTCTCGAAAGGTCCCACAAACCTAGGAGAGAGTTTAGCTCCCTTCCCAAACTTGATCGAACTCTTATGGGGTTTAAACTGCAAGAAGACTCGATCACCGACCTCGTAAATATGGTCAACACGATGCACATCGGCATAACTCTTATGTCAATCCTGCGCTTCTTTAATCCCTTGTCTTATTGTTTATATTTTCTCTTCCATTTCTTCGATTGCTTCTGGTCCCACTAGGACCCTATCCTCAAGCTGATCCAAACTCAAGGGCATCCGACACAGTCTCTCGTAAAGAAACTCAAAAGGCGCTATCTTAATGGTGCTCTGGTAACTACTGTTGTAAGAGAACTCCACCAGTGGCAAGAATTCTTCCCAACTCTTTTGTCGGTCCATCACGTACATGCACAACATGTCCTCCAAGGTATGGTTTGTTCGTTCTGTTTATCCGTTAGTCTCCAGGTGATACGCAGTGATAAAGTTAAGTTGGGTTCCCAAGGCCTCTTGGAAACTCGTCCAAAATCCTCCAGTAAACACCGATCCTCGATCGGATATAATCCTCTTAAGCACGCCATGCAGCCTCACAATCTCACTGATGAAAACTCTAGCTATGTTAGGTGCCTGATATGTCGTACGCATAGGGATAAAGTGAGCACTCTTCATCAGAGTGTCTACTACTATGAAAATCGAGTTATGTCTCCTTGCTGTCAGTGGTGATCCAACAATATAATCCATCGAAATAACCTCCCATTTTGATTTCGGAATGTCATGTGGTTGTAGTAATCCTACTGGGTGTCTATGTTAAGCCTTTAACTGCTGACATTCTAGACATCTGGCCACATAGTTGACTATGTCTGCCTTCATTCCCTTCCAGAAGAATAAGGGTTTAAGGTTTGCCCTCATCTTCGTGACTCCCAGTTGAGCCATGTATACTGCTCTATGAGCCTTGCTTAGGATCAACATCCTCAACTCGTCATTTGGCGGTATGTAGATATGACTTTTAAACCTCAATAAACCATCACTGTCAAATGAAAATCCCTCAAATCATGGTACCATCATTGTGTTTTGTCCGATAAAACACTCGACCTGTTTGTACCAGTCATCGTCACGCCGTAAAGTTAGAATCCTTTCATGTAGATTCGTCTAAAGAGGAAACACTGAAAAGATGCATGGTCTCCGACTCAATACATCTGCCACTCGGTTCACAGTTCCCTTTATGCAAGTAATCTCAAAGTTGTACTCACTAAGAAATTATGACTAATGTCGTTGTCGCGCGTTCAAGTCGATCTGCTTAAAGATGTTTTGTAGTCCACAGTGGTCAGTCTTTAGTTCGAATTTTCATCCAATGAGGTAGTGTCTCCAAACCTTCCAGGCATAAAAGATGGCTAACAACTGCAAATCGTGCATCCCGTAGTTCTCCTCATGCCTTCTTAGATTCCTCAAAATGTAAGCGATCGTTCTTCCATCTTGCATCAAGAACCCACCTAATCCTTCCTTGGATGCGTCAGTGCATATCAAGAAGTCTGTGTCCATAACAGGGACCTTTAGTATCGGTGTTGTTGTCAACAATTCCTTGAGCCTCCAAAATGATTCTGCGCATTTCTCTGTCCAAACAAAATTCTTGTTCTTCTTCTGCAACTCCGTGATCAGTTTTGCTATCTTTGAAAATCCCTCGACAACCGTCGATAATATCCTACTAAACCCATGAAGTTATGCACTTCTGGGACATTCATCGGCGTAGGCCATTCCATGATAGCCTCAACCTTGGCTGGATCCACAACGATGCCTTCGCTAGAGATGACATTCCCTAAGTAGTGAATCTTCGATTGATAAAAAGAGCATTTGGACAACTTCCCATGCAATTTGTGCTCTTGCAGACACTGTAGTTCCAGGCGCAAGTGCTCATCATGCTCCTCCATCGTCCGAGAGTAGATAAAAATATCGTCGATGAATACTTGGACGAACTTGTCCAAGTACTCGCAGAACACCTCGCTCATCAAACTCATAAATACCTCGGGGGAGTTTGTCAGTCCAAACGGTAACACAGTAAACTCGTAATGTCCAAACCTCATCTTAAAGGCGGTCTTAGGGATGTCATATTCCTTAATCCGTAACTGGTGGTATCCTGATCGCAAGTCGATCTTCGAGAACACCATCATGCACTTCATTTGATCAAACAGATCATCAGTCCTTGGCAACGGATAATGATTATTGATTGTGGCCTTGTTCAATTGACGGTAGTCAATGCAGAGTCGCCATGACCCATCCTTATTTCGTATGAAAGAAGAGATGCACCCCACTGGGACACACTAGGATGTATCAATCCCAGGTCCAAAAACTCCTTAAGTTGCATTATAAACTCTTGTAACTCTGGGGTCGACATCTGATAAGGCGTTCTTGCTATTGGTTCAGTCCCCGGTTTTAGGTCTATTGTAAACTCCAATTCCCTCTCCGGTGGCATCCCAGGTAACTCCTCCAGAAACACGTCCGCATATCTCTCTCTCTCCACCGGAAGGTGTTCTAAACCTTCCGCTACTCCCTTCTCATTTAATGCAAGGATTGCATAAGGCTTGCACCCCTTGCGCATGCTCTTCCGAAGTTGCAAGGAAGAGATGAACCTCAAGGGAAACTCCCTTGTTCCGTTCTACAACCACACATCTCTGGCCCTCGTCATCGTCCAAGCTCAACCATTTCATCTTACATTTGAGTATTGCCTCATGCGATTCCAACCAATCCATACCAATCATGACATCATAAGATCCTAGGATCGTGATGTACAGGTTGGCCCTGGTGGAAAACTCTCCCAGGTTAAGGGTATAGCCTGTAACCCTTCCTCCAACCTTCTGTTTCGCTCCCGAAGCCAACTCTACAAAGATGAACTCATCATGTCCGGCTCTCTATACTTATATCCTTTTTAACATGGCACCAGAATGGAACTCTCGATAGCACTGAGATCAATAAAAAACTAAGCGCCTATTCAGTGACAGTACCTGAGGTCTTGAGCACAGTCAACTGGTGCTCTGCTTGGTGATTATTCTCTGCTGCATGATTCCGATGGGCCTTGCCCAAAACTCCCCTGGTAGTGGGTCCGACTAATCTAGATTCTCTAGTCCTCTTCACTGGGTAGTCGCGTTGGAAATGTCGCTCCCCACATTCTGACCTACTTTCTTCGGTCCAGTAGTCTTGGTAACCATAGTAGAAGCTGGATTCTAACCTAAGGCCAACACAAACTTGTTGACCGTAGTTTTCTCGGTAATTTGGGTGCGGAGCATATGGAAGGAGCTCCAAAATGGGCCTCGTACTCGGGCCCCGAGCGGTTGCCTTATCACAAGGCATCGAAATCGTGGAGTTGACGCGCAAACAAATTCCTTAGAAGACACCTCTTTTGGAACCAGTCAACGAACAGTTCCCAAGACATGTTGTCGATGGCCATGTTCAAAAGAGGCAGGAGTGATTCCTCCATAGAAGAGCGCTTCCTCATCAGTCGAAATACCCCCATGCGGACCTTCATGTTGGGGTCATGATCACGAAGCGTGAAGCACAACGCCTTTCTCTACATTCGTGCCTCGATGACATAGCCGTTTGCGACACTCATGGAAACGAGAACTCAACTCCCTCGAGTTCTCGACGGATGCTAACGGTACTAGGTAGGGCACGTTGTGGACCCTCAAGGGTGCCCTCTAAGGCTATCTCCAACGGGGACCTGTTAAGGTTTTTACTTAATGCAAGGGTTAAAACTCACAGGTTTTCTATAGTGGAAGGCTTGGAAATCCACAGTCCCAGGGTTGAACCCACTCTGATACCATATCTAACGTCCCTAATGTTGTGTCTGCAAGAGAAACAACAGTGCAATGTTTTTTTTTTGACAAGAGCAGGACAACAACGATGATTACAGCTAGATGACATAGTTGACGGTGAGCACCATGCCCATAGATCAGGCACCGACAATTAAGAATCCACCCACTGGCATAAGGGCAACTGGATGACACATGCGTAGGACAATGAGGAGGAACAACTACCTGCCCGATGCGACATGACACGCCTACAAGCTAAGGGACCGTTTACCCCTCACGACACATCGACCTTGACGAACTCAACTAGAAACTTCAGGTGCACTAACGAAATGCATGAAGGCGTTCTAATCATGCGCTTAAGGCTACTTACAACACTCGTCAACACTCACACCGAACGCACTGACTCCACCCAATTTCTCGATCGCTGCTACCCAAAAGGGCACACCATGATCACCTCATCGGGAATCATGCCATCCCCAGGTGACAAATGTGTCACTAACTTTGGTACAACACATCCTATCTGGACCAAGGTCTCTACTTAAATATGACGTGCTAGGATGAAACAATGGACAAGGAGACTACACCCACACCCGAACGACAGGGCGATGAAACGCCAGAGGACGAAGACAAGGGATGACGCAAGCCAAGACATGACATGTCCACAACCCGACCATTCACCCAGTCGAACTAGTCAATAGTTACAAGTGTTGACAATGATTAACCCTCTAAATTGAGCAAGTCCCACCTTTAAATTTAGTAATTAACTCACCATCTGATTAACACTGAATACAAGCCCAATCGACCATTCTACCTAATCCCTCCGTTATTCAATTCAATTTGGCAAAACTGCATTAATCAATTATTAATTACGATCTAATTAATATAAAACCCGCGTCAATTTGATAGTCTTCTTTACTCAAATCAACCAAAATGACAAGTCTACAAAAATGAAATTAAGTCCATACACCCCCATCTAATTAATCAAGTCTAATTTACTAGACAATAACTATATGCCAATTTAACTTTTATTACACATCTAATTCAACAAGCCTAAATGACTACTAGATGCAAATCTAATTAACCTTAAGTACAATCTAATACATAAATAGCCTTAAGGAATACATAAGTACTACGCATTCAATGTAATAAAGCATGACTTGAATAACAATTAATTGGCCATAATAAATGCAAGGCATTACACAGGAATATATATGTAAATTACAACCTACTTAATGTTAAGGAATACCTAGATTCGTCTCAATCAAGACCAGATTACATGACTGAAATGATAAGAATTTTCCGTAATAAATACCAGGCATTCAACACAGGAATACATGATTAATTTATAAAATAAATGCAACCATAAATACATAACTCAATCAACTAAAAACGCAGAGAAGTAATCTGCAAGGATTACTCCTCAATAACTAAGTAGCTGAGCAATTTAACAAGGCAATTGACACATTGGTTACATAACAATTAATTTAGCGATGACAAGGCAAATTACAAGATTGTCATCACAATGAGTAATACAACAATAACAAGGTGATCAACATGAATGTTATTGTTTAAATCACAGTGGAAATTAATCAATAGGGTGAAATCTATTGACCATTGACACACTGTAGCAAAAATCAAGGCAGTTAATGGACCCAAGACATTGTTGTAGTAATTATGGTCGTCTCTAGATTTAAAGGGTAGTCAACAATTAAGGCAACCTCGAGGCCAATCAACACAAACACAGTCCATGATTAAGGGCAAGAATCGTGGGCATACCAGCAATGCAGTCATCTTTCAAATTAGCACAGGGTGGTCATTTAAACAGCAACTCAGTCACGTCTTGATGGCAAAACAATGGTCAGTTAAACAACTAACTCTGTCACGTCTTGAAGGAAAAATCGGGGTCATATAAACTACAAAATCAGACACGGTTTGAGGCAAAATCAGGGTCATATAAAATAAAACTTAGACACGGTTTAAAGGCATCTCGTGGTCATGTAATCGGTAAACTCAGACGCATTTTTAAGGAAAAACGTGTACAGGGACACACACCAGAAGGATGTTCAATGCTATCCGTAATTAAAAAAAGCAAATGCGTGCCCAAACGCACCAGAAGGAACTTCATGTTGCTGTCATCATTTAAAAGGGAAAAAACTGGCAGAGCTCGCCATAATGGATGCTACAAATTTATGTCATGGATAAACAAGCAATCACTCCACAATCAATCAATTCGAGGGAAAAACGCGGGCATTCAACAACCACCCGTTCACATTTTTTTTTTGAAAAGGGAAAACATCCACAGGGCAGACCAGGTTAAGCTGTGAAGGAGGCATCCAACGCAGGTCTAAATTGACACTCGCTGTAGAAATCTTTGTTCTCAATTATCACAATTATTGAACGCAGAGTTACGGTTTAAAATTATCACAAGTTACAATTGCTGAAGTAGTCTTTTTACATCATTACCTTATTGAACGCATCGAAGTTAAGATTACCATTATCACAATTTACATTAGCTGAAATAATCTCTTTACACCATTCATCCTGGCGCAGAGGCAGCTCTTTACATGGGTTACATATTTACTATCGCTGAATAAGATCTTACAGCCATTACATAATGACCGATGTTGAAGTAATATTTTTTTTTATCCATTATCTATTTAAAATAGTTGAGGCAATATATATATATATATATATATTTTACATCTGTTACAAATTACCATCGTAGAGGTAAGGTTTTTACCTCCATTACATAATGACAACGCAGAACAAAAACAAATCAATCCACATGAAACAAACATAGAAGGAGGTTAAATGCCTTTCACATCTCGGGATACCAATATAAGGAGTTGACAACAGTAAGAGAATGCCAGGGCCATAAGGATAACTCATCGAAAGGTTCGCAGGCTCCTATCAGTCAAGGCACAGAAAAATAAACAACAAGGAAGAAAGATAATCCATACATAGAGGCTGTACCGGAATGCGCAAGTCAACAATCAGGCAAGGACAACAACAAAGGTAGACGGTGGATAGGTTCAGCGTCGCTTCACCATCCGTGCATAGAAAAGTAGGGCGTTGAGATCCATAGGTCTTTTAACACTAAGGCGACAACCATAGATCAAGATCCTAGCCAACTGCTCAGACGAGGATTGGTGAGCTAGGGACAAAGGATAAACAACCTCAAGGTCACAATCAACACACAGGGCGGTCATGACATGCAGAAACGAAGGTCATGGGAATTAATCAACCAATCAATCAGCTAGGTTAAGAATATTTCAGCTATCAATCTAAACATCCAATCTACTTACATAATCAACATGTAGATCCAATCATAAAACCTACAACATTCTACCATTCAACGAAGAAAGCATTCTGTTGCCTGTTCACCCACTCCGAGTGTCGTCCGCGCGCTCCATGCAACTCCCACTCGCCGACCGTTGAGACTTCACCGGTACCTCCCNCCCCTTAGCCCCCCGAGCCGCAAAGGGGCCACACACACTATCCAGAGGTTTCTTCTAGCTCCCAGCTCACCTCGCAAGGCCGAGCTACCACTCCTCTCCAAGCTGGGTATCCCAATTCCCACAAGGAAATCAGTCAATTCGATATTTCTGAAGTGTAATGTTATGCAAACAGAAGATGATCCTTCCTCCTTCTCCTTCCTTCATTAT
>SNQJ01S0161983.1:5283-17357 GCA_010110895.2 Picea sitchensis
ACAAGAAAAGATTCTCAAAAATCCATGTAAATAATTTCTTTATGTATTTTTTTTTTCAATATTATTACTACATTATGTTTTTATTTTACTTTTTATATATTTATATTCATATTTTATTATTTATATATTTAATGTTTATTTTTTGCAGGGACTACGCTGCCATGCAACACTTGTTAATATTACAATTGACATTTTTAATTTTCAACCATCTATTGAAAACAATTTTATACTTTCTTTTAGAGTGGTTATCCAACAATCTTTTCTATAATCATTTTCATCTTTGTGTCTCTAAGGACGGGTGGAGTCTCCACTCAAAATATTGGACAATATAAATCTCTTACATAGTTTAATTTTGTAAAATTTAACATCATGATGACTAACTCTGAACTCTCGGCTAAATATCACACGACCTCAACATTTCCATCGTGCAACCTCTCACTGACCCACCAATGAATTATCTACTTCTCATAATGTTGTTCCTTCTTCTCACTTGAATCCACCTTCATTACCTTTCAACTCTAATGCCAAATCATGTCCTCTATGGACTTCTTCTTAGCTCTTCCCTTGTCAATAGCTCACCTCAAGCACTTTCCCTTAATGATTCCAATCCTCACATTTAATATTGCTCCCCCAACCTTACTTCACCTTCGCTTTCCAATGAAAACATTATCTCACTTTTGTTTGAAAATAAAAACACAATTTCATCTTTTGAATTGGATATCTCTATTAATAATTCAACTCATCTTCCATTATCAATAATAACGCACAATTATCATTCAATACTAATAATAAATATAATACTAACATGGTCCTTATTAACCCATTGAACCCTCTACCTACAAATACCAATTTTATCACCATTACCTATTTTCCCTCCTAAAACCTACCTTGCCACTCTCCCATTTCCTATCCATCAATGGTAATAAATATACCCTCAATTGATTTAGACCCACCTTGAATCCATATTCTAGAAAAAGGCTCTAACTTTGCACTTTCTCCCCAACGAATTGTCGGCAAAGATATTCTATGCTCCATTAAATCCATAACGCATCATCTTCCCACACATGAAGCTAAAGAGATTTGACAAGAATGTGGTAGAATTATTTGTCCTTCCAAACACCCTAAACCCAATCTATCTAAAGAAGTTCAATCTATTCGTCTTTTTAATAATAACCCTGATATCATTATTTTAAAAGTTGATAAAGGTAATAACATAGTCATTATGAACACCTTTAAGTATGAATCCAAATTTCTATACTTACTTTCATCTTCTTCGTATATTAAACCTCTCTCAAAGAACCCGATCAATGCCATAACAAACTTAGTTACCAAACGCATCCAATCTTCTCTAGACCCTTTGGTTCGTAACTGTCTTATTCTTCATAACCCCCAAACCCCCATGATCTATGGGCAACCATAAATTAATAAAAAATGCATTCCCCTTAAACCTATAGTTAGCACTATAGGAGCTCCCACATATGCCCTCACATGTTTTTTTGTTGAGAAGCTTCAAACTTTTATTGGAAAAACTCCCTCCTTTATTAAAGACTCTTATGTTTTTATTCAAAAAAACTCGGTATATTCACTTGCATGAATAGGACATCATGGTTTGTTTTGATGTTGTCTACCTTTTCACCAAAATTCATATCCCAAAAGCCCCGACACTTATATCCAAACCGGTTGACTCGAAAACCCTTCACCTCATTGAAATCTACCTCACTTCAATTGTTTTTACCTTTTAGGGGACCTACCATGAACAAATTGAAGGTACAACTATGGTTTATTCCTTATCCCTAGTGGCTACCAACATTTTTATTGAACATTTTGAGGAATTATATTAGAATTTCTTTTATATTAAACTCAAATGTTGGTTTTGATTTGTGGATGATACCTTCGGTGTTTGGCCTCATGGCCACTTGTATCATAGTTCTATTTGTGACCTTAGAGACACATACAGGACCTATTGATGTTGTCATGCTGAGACTCATGCTTCTATGTTGGATTTCATATATTTGGAGGGAGATCATGCCTTGAATGCCTAGCAAGGTGCTATGGGTCGCATGTTGCACCATCGCTAAGACACAATCGATTTCTAGTTTCATCACTAGCACCCCATGAATGCCCATGTAATCTTCTATATTTGATGTGTTACGAGAAGATCAACATTGTGTTATTTTTATATCTCACATGAGGATATTGGGAACTCATATTACTCATATTATACCTCAAGAACTATCACTTCAGGAACTATGACCTCAAGAAATTTAACCACAAGAACTATGACTTTAGGAACTTTGACCTCAACAACTATTACCTTGGGAAATTTTACATCAACAACTATGACCTCAAGAAATTTGACTTGAGGAACTATGACCTTAGGAACTATGACCCGATGAACTTTGACCTCAAGAAATTTGACCTGAAGAACTTTGAGTTCAGGAACTATGGTCTTAGAAACTTTGACCTTAGGAATTATGACTTAAGGAAATTTAACATCAGGAGCTATGACCTTGAGAACTTTGACCTTAGGAATTATGACCTTAGGAAATTTCACCTTGGGAATTATGACCTCAGGAAATTTAACTTCGCAATCTAACCTCAAGAACTATGACCTCGAGAATTATGATCTCAGGAATTTTAACCTCGGTAACTTTAACCTCGAAAACTTTGACCTCGACAACTGTGACCTTAGGAACTATGCCCTAAGAAACTTTGACCTTGGGAACTTTTACCCGTGGAACTATGACCTGTGGAACTATGACCTCAGGAACTATGACCCCAAGAACCACGACCCATGGAATTATGACCTCTAGAACTTTGACCTTTGGCCCGTGGAACTATAATCTATGGAACTATGACCTATGAAACTATGACTTGTGGAACTATGACCTATATTTGCTAATGTTAAAGTTCCTGAAATCAAAGTTGGTAAGATCAAAGTTACCGAGGTCAAAGTTCCCGAGGTCATAGTTCCTGAGGCCAAAGTTACTCAGGTCATATTTCCTAAAGTCATTGTTCTTAAGGTAAAATTTCTTTAGGTCATAGTTCTTGAGGTCATACTTCCTCAAATCAAAGTTCTTGTGGTCATAGTTCTTGAGGTCAATGTTCTTGAGGTTAAAGTTTTTTAGGTCATATCTCCAGAAGTCATAGTTGTTGAGGTCATAATTCGTAAGGTCATAGTTCTTGAGTTCATAATTCTTAAGGTTAAATTTTCTAAGGTCATAATTCCTAAGGTCAAAGTTCGTGAGGTCATAGTTCTTGAAGTCAAAGTTTTTGAGGTCGTAGTTCCTGATTTCAAAGTTCTCGAGTTCAAAGTTCCATAAGTCAAAGTTAGTCATTTATGCATATGGTGTAAGCATTGAGATAGAAACATTAAGAAAGTGGAGGATTGAACATGATTTCTAACCCATTGGAGGAGCAATAAAATCAAGAACGTGGAGGAAATGGAATTATTTTTAAAATAATGGACTTTGAAAATCTTCAATTATTTAACGATATATTCAATTGGGATGAACAGAGCCAATGTAGAATGTTGCAGTCAAAACTAAAGAACACCATCACATTCCACATTCCAGGACATAAACTTATATCTTGGCCTAGATGGAATATTTTTGTGTGCAGATTGTTGATAGTTGAAAGCCATTTTTGGTCTAGCAACATTGTTAAAAAAATTGAAGATTCAACAACATTGACTTATTGAACTAGAAAATGACATGACCAGCCCCAGTGGTGGGTAGGTGCATAGTCTATTAAAACTATTTGTGCATTTCCAGTTTCATTTATGTGATTCCCATGGATGATGGTTCAAGACTTCAAGACTCTCCTATATTGAAATAAAGGGAAAGTTGTTTACCTAATAATGTGAGATTGTTATGCTCTGAAAGATTTCAAGATTTTCCTATATACTTTTCTTATATGTTTATATAATCTCTGAGAATTTGTGCAATGTATCAAGGTGAGGAATTCCCCAGTATACGATCTCAATAAATAAACTTTCAGCCAAAAATAGATGTCTGTGAGAAATGCCCCACAATGTTTCTCCCGTGGTTTTGGACCCGTATACAAATATGCTATAATGCATGGTGGGCATTGCTTATACTCTTACTGGTTCAAAAGCATGTAGTTTTTGTAATGATGATTTGTGGTTTTCTTTCCCCTGAATTTGGATTGCATTTGAAATATAAGAGACTGTGATTGTGCCTGGACAACAACATATTACATTGTGTTGAAAGTTTGTTGAAGATGGCCATGGAAGGTGCATGTTTTGGCTACACCATTGGAAACTTTTCTCCCTTTAATTTGAGCTATAGTTTGTAGCGCTTTCAAAGCTAATATCAAGGTAATTTGTTCAAAAATAATGGTTTTATGACCTATGGAAATATGCCTTTGGAACTTTGAACTCTAGAACTATGACCTCTGAAACTATGACCTCTGGAACTAGGCCCTCTATAACTTTATGACCCGTGGAATGACCTATGGAACTGTGACCCCAGGAACTATGACCCATGGAACTATGACCTATGTAACTACACCCTTTGGAACTATGACCTCTAGAATTACACCATCTAGAAATTTATGTTCGGTGGAATAACCTCTGGAATTATGAATTATGGAATTATGATGCTAGGAACTATGACCTATGGAACCATGACCTCTGGAACTGTGAGCCCAAGAACTATGACCCATGGAACTATGACCTTTGGAACTATGAACCTAGGAACTATGACCCCTGGAATTGTGACCCCGAGAACTATGACCCGTGGAACTATGACCCCTAGAACTACGCCCTTTGGAACTTTGAACTATGGAACTATGACCTATGGAACTATGACCCCATGAACTATTACCTATGTAACTATGACCTCTCGAACTGTGAGCTCGAGAACTATGACCCATGGAACTGACCTCTCGAACTGTGACCCGTGGAACTATGGCCTATGGAACTATGACTTGTGGAACTATGACCCAAGAACTATGAATTGTGGAACTATGACCCATGGAACTATGACATCTGGAACTGTGACCCCATGAACTATGACCCGTGGAACTATGACATTTGGAACTGTGATCCCAGGAAGTATGACCCGTGGAACTATGACCTCTGGAATTATGACTTGTGGAACTATGACCCCAGGAACTATGACCCCTAGAACCATGACCCTAGGAACTATGATTCGTGAAACTATGACTCTGGAACTGTGACCCTAAGAACTATGACCCGTGGAGCTATGACCTCTGGAACTATGACCTTTGGAACTATGACCCCATGAACTATGACCCATGGAACTATGACCTCTGGAACTACAACCTCTAGAACTACGCCCTCTGGAGCTATGACCTTTGGAATTGTGACTCCAGGAACTATGACTTGGAACTATGATCTCTGGAAATATGACCTCTAGAACTACGCCCTCTGGAACTATGACCTTTGGAACTGTGACTCCAGGAACTATGACTTGTGGAATTATGACTTCTGAAACTACGACCTTTGGAACTATGACCTCTGGAACTACACCCTATGGAAATTTGACCTCTAGAACTATGACCTGTGGGATGCCCCCATGAACTATGACATGTGGAACTATGACCCTCAGAGCTATGGATTGTGGAACTATGACCTTTGGAATTTTGACCTTTGGCCCATAGAACTATGACTCGTGGAACTATGACCTCTAGAACTACACCCTTTGGAACTTTGAACCATGGAACTATGACCTATGGAATGACCCCAGGAATTATGACCTGTGGAACTATGACATGTGGAACTATAACCTATGGAACTATGACCCCATGAACTATGACCTAAGGAACTATGACCTCTGGAACTATGCCCTCTATAATTTTGACCTCTAGAGCTATGACTTGTGGAATGACCCCACGAACTATGACTTGTGGAACTATGAAGTCATAAAATGACAAAACTATACAACAAACTTGTCCATACATAGTAAAAGATTAACTAATGTATCAAAAAACTTTTAATATTTGAAATCCCATACATTATTGAATAATATTTGTATAGAGAAAAAGTAACAAGGATAGGCCTTTCAATTATATTACTATCATGTTCAATCATCTAGATTAAGAAAAGGAAAAGGAAAACCCATGAATGTAGGTGGCAAGAGAAGAGAGGCTTGTTAAGATGCTTTAAGAGCTCTTGTCAAGAATAATCCTCAAATTTCTATGATATTGATTGGTGTGAAACAGGGTGGTGCTCTAGCTACAATCATCAAATTAGTACGGTGTGCTTTCCCTTATAGCTATTCACAAGAATGGGAGGTGATGACCAATATGTTACCTATTTTAGTCTAGCTGCTTGATGAGCCTAGTTAGGTTGGAGAAGAAGCTTCTAGTGTATTGGCAAATCTAATTGCAAATAATGAAGAACTACAAAAGTTATCCTATGGCATAAATGCTATTAAAAAATTGTGTAAATGTTTGCACAAATATTCCTTGCAACCCAAGCATCTACAAGGTGTATTAGTAGCTCGATTGGAAAAAAGTAGGAGGAAGGTTCTATCCTTGGAAGTTTGTAAGTTTTCCTTAAGCTTCTATATCATGGTAGTGATAGTGATACTATTTAAAAAAAAAAATCCATTAAAAATATATTATATTGTTACTTAGGTCATGTTTGTTTTGCTTGTACTTTATATCACTAAAATTACAAATAAAACCTTGTCTATCTAAACCATTTCAAAATACAATAAACTATTTAAAAAAAATCCATTAAAAATATCTTATAATGTTACTTAGGTCATGTTTGCTTTAAAAATATCTTATATTGTTACTTAGGTCATGTTTGCTTTACTTGTACTTTATATAACTAAAATTACAAATAAAACCTTGTCTATCTAAACCATTTCAAAATACAATAAACTGAACTTCCAACACAACTGGAAAAACAATTAACATAATTTTTTCTAAACATCAATATATTTCAGATAAAAATAGAGTTATATAATTTTTTCATTCCTCCTTGCTCCAATAACATTCCTTCCTATAAAGATAGAGTTACATAATTTATCTATGGTTCATTGAATAGAGTTGCATAATTTATCTACTCGTTCATTGAATTCCTTGTAAATGTGAGTAAAAAACATATCTTAAAAATGATTTCTTGTCTTTAATGCCTATCCTATCTATGATGGGTATCAGTATCAATTTTTCAATATTATTATTTTCATTTTTTTAATAATTTTTAAAAATAACTATAAAACATAAAACTTTGCTATATTATTATTATTATTTTATATTTTTAAACTAAAGCATTTTTTATTAAACTCATTGTTTTTAATTATGTTTTATTTACATATTTGTGTGATAAAATTGAAAAAAATAAAAAAACATAATAATAACAAATAATCAACTAGAATAATTATAGAATTTTAAAATAAAATAAAATTGAATTTTAAATTTTGTTGTTACGACTCCACATGACCCTTGATCAGAGCTTATAATCATTCACTTCTTGAGGGTATATGGCACCGTGACGATTTTACTTGATTGCTTGACACATCAAGAATATTTCGTCTAGACCATGCCTCTTCACCTAGAGCATACCCATACTTTGTTCTAGGATATCGACGAGTCACACTCCTACTCTAGTGCAACTCTTTCTTACTTACACAATTGTTAACACAATTTAACACTTACTCTTAATTTAAGCATGCATCCATGAATATGATAATCCAAGCAAACAATTGTGGAACAAAACGAAGACATACACATATATGGTGTGGGTGGCACAAACCGTGCCTAACACTCGACTAAGTCTTTGTTATTACAAAATAGTGACAACATGAGCACTATTGACTCAATTTACAACATGACAGAGTCAAACAACTCGCCTCACCTCACCAAGACACTCAAGAACAGATTCGTCACACCAAGACTCTATGTCGTAACCATCTCTGCAACCACCTACGGTGCACCTCAAACATGCCCAAAACCGCATACTTTCACCAAGTTAACATAGATTTCGGTTCTGCCTCACACATACCTCCACAAACTTGCATTTCTAGACTTCCCAAAAACCTCCCAAAGCATCCAACTCTTCACTACTTGTCTTCCATCTTGACAACTTTGCCTTAGTTCGTTGTCTTAGACTTGCCTCAAACTTATTCTTCAAATCTCTTGCCAAAATGCTCTTTGCCTTCCTTTGGTTGTGTGCCCTTGCTTTTATATGGACTCCTAGAGTCACTTGTGCGAAACATCATATCTCTTGGGTCTGTCGTGCCCCTTAGCGAATCATCACACTCAACCGAGTGTTGCGCCCCTTTGTGGACCCAATGCACCCATCCAAGCCCGTGCACCCATCAACTGTTCGTCTCTTGGACCAGTGCGCCCCATCCTTGGGCATGCACCCCTTTCCTTGTGCGCTCTTCTTGTGTTGATCATCATGACTCCTCGTGGGTGTGTCAATGGGGTCGTCCAACCTCTCCAGTGTGCCCATGTTATCGAGGGAAGACGGGTCCACTCCTTGGACATGCTCCCAAGTTGCCCTGCCCTTGCCCAAACGCAATCCAAGTCTTTGTTAATCGTTCTAAGGCAAGTAAGGTGTGTCCCCCTTTGGTGTCACACGTCACCATCGTGTGCCCAAGGTGNTATTCGCCCAACCAATCACTTATTTCCTTATCCTCTTTATCCATTTCATCGTTGAATTCGCCGAAGACACATGCTCAATGGATGTCATGGGAAACCTTACATTTGCTACTTTAAAATAAAATAAAACTGAACTTTAAACTTTGCTTTCTAGGAGGAAAACTTTGACCTCTGATTTACCGAAATAAATTAAAATGGAGTAAATTGAAAATTTTTGCTTTTGTTAAATTAGAAAAATTTTCAATGATAAATGTGTTGTATAAAATTTAATGTTAATAATGTAAATTGATTGCAGTTTTGAGTTGATAAAGTTGAAATTCTATGAATATTATTATATAAAAGTGAATATTATTTCACTGGTGGAATTTGAGCAAAATCTTACCTGAAAAAGCTCCTACAACGGGGCGATTTTGAACCTTTAGTTTTAATTTAAAGTAATCCGCCTTTAATGTTTAAAGGAGGTTAATATTCAACCGCCTTTTAATTTACAGTACTCCGGCTTTGAATGTTCAAAGAATTTACTAGTTTCACCAACCTTTGAATTTTATTATTGGAGGGTGGGCTAAGCTGTCCACTACCGGCTTTAGATACTTAGTACTTGCTTTCAATGGAAAGTGGGGTTCTTAGGTCTTTTGTTTATTTAAATATATGTTAGGTTTTTTTGTTTTTTTGTTTAAATATGTTTATTTTTGGTCTAACAACCGTTTGATGGTGAAGTGCCGCTCGTTTTCTTTAAACTGGTTATTGTAAATGAAATGAAAATAACTAGAAGTTTTTTAGATGAGAAGTTACATTTAATTGGATATTGGAGTGTGGTTTGTGGTTTTTAATGTTAAATGTTATTAAAAAAAAATATTTTTTATTTATTAGAGGTAATCATAGTGTTATAAGGTTTATTGGTTTCAGTGTGAATATTATCTATATTGAAATTATTTTTTAATTTTAAAGTGAGATTTGTTTTTTTTTAATAGTATTTATGTCAAAATTTATTTTTGCTTCTAGTGCAAGAAACACTTTAATGTTAATGAAAATCTATTCTCTTAGAGATCATTAACAAATTATTTTAGGTGGCAATGGGCATGGTTTTCCTTAAATAATGATGATGAGTAAGCTCATTTCCATCAATTAATAGAAAAAAAAAAACTTATTCCAAACCAAACCTATCCACTTGTGAACTGGAACTGCCATGCACAAATCATACTTAAAATTAAATTAAAATAACTAAAATAAACAATACCTATCTCAAAACAGAGCATTCAATAATGTGTATAATGAAGTATATTTTTTTTCAGTTACCTTGCTATTCATTTTTTAATCAAAGACAACTTTCCAATACATATAGACTAGAAGCCATTATCTAAAGTGTATAATGAAGTATATACCCTTATATCTAAAACACTTTTACATTAAATTATATTGTATATATATTCCAACATATACAACATTAAAACAGAGTATATATTAATAACCCACACAAAAAAATGGATACATATTAATAACCCACACTAAAAGCAAAAAGCATAAAATAATCGGGCATATATTAATAACCCACACAAAAAGCAAAAATCTACAATGTTGAGAGGTTTGGGACTACCCATGCAAAGAATACGTCAAATGAAGAACTGAACTGAGAGCTTCAACTTCAGCCTAAGTGATGACATCTATTAACAGAGGACGAAAACAATAATATTGTGTCAGTTGCACAAATATGATGTCTGTAATTATAGTTATTCTCCTGTTATGTTCCCCTAATTATGGTAATCAAGTTATCTTCTTGCACATATATTTATGAATATGTTTAAGATAAAAATGCTCCAATCAATGTTCCCAATCCATTGACAAGAAAACATCGACAGCCACGAAAGAACAACAGAAAATGAAATACAGTGAATATATAATTTACAATTTAGTGACTTCGTTTTTTTGGGATGTTTTTTTTCTTTTCTTTTCTCTGGCAGACAGTAATCACTGCATCACATAGAAGAGTATATTACCATGCAATATGAACGCTTGTAAAGTAGCAACGCTCCTTTGTTATGGCTTTTTGTCCAGAGATGACCAAATCAATAGTGAAGTCCCTTGAACCGAAAAGAAAACTGCGCACTACTCTGCAACTATACATGCTGATCTTTCTTTTCAGTACTCGTCTGCCATTAAAGGAACGATCAACAAAACATGCCAAAACTGAATCTCGAAAGGAGACAGCCTGATGCAAACCTCACGAGACATCTTGGGAAGTAGTCATATGGCAGAGCCTGCTTGGCCGGGGCTGGAAAGACGTTTTCCTTCCCATGTGTTGGCTAAATTGTTAAGCCCTAATATTGGCTCATTACCCCTTAATTGGGGCATATTACATTAGTAATGTGATTTTATTTATGTCGGCTTTATTCCATTAGTTGTAATTATACCTCCTAGTCTCATATATATACCAAGGAGACATTTTCATTTGGAGTCATCTTGTACTTGAACATTTATGTGGGTTAAAAAGAGGTTGCCCCCTCGAAGAGGCTTATTATTTGAAATTATCTCTTTTTCAAGGCGTTGAGTACTTATTCTGAGGTTTTTCTATGCTATATTGATATTTGGTTCATAACATATGGTATCAGAGCTCAATGTCTTGGGGTTTCACTGCTACATCTGAGACACCTTGGAATTTTCGCTATAACATTTTTTTTAGAACATTTTAGAAGAAACGGTTTGGACGATATTTAGTAGATGGATCAAGGTACGTTGGGTTCAAATTTCATCTCCTGAGGCTTTATACTTTTAGAGATACAGCCTGTGCAAGATAGGGTTCTGGAATTGTCCTGAACGGAGCCATTGCAAAATTTTCGCTATAATTTTTTTTCTATAACGTTTCAAACCTTGAACTCTGAAGGATATTCACATAAATTAGTAAGATATCTGTGGTAAAAATTTCAACTTCTGGGTCATCTTACATTTGTAGATACACCCTGTGGAAGATAGGGTATCTAACTAGTCCTATTGACTAGTCTCAAGAAGGTGTTACAGGTAAAACAAACATAACTTCTTCCTAGAGTATCCAAATTGAGTGAGCATAGTTTCATTGGATAGTGGACAGTCTGTAGTATTTCTGGTACGAGTTTCAGAATTTGATATCAATTATTTTGTGCGGGGCACACTATAAAAGTGATATCTCCTAGAAAGGCCAAAAATCAGCAAGTTGTGGGGAAGTTACTGTAAATTCCACTTGGAACATCCAATTTTGATCAAACCTGTGGAATTGTAGAGAAGAAATATCAGATAACTATATAAAATAAAGTTTCATACCCAGAAGGGCCGAAAATTGGGAGCTACAACAGAAGAAAGATTGTCTAGCAGAACCACCTCAAAATCAAGGTTCAAAAGTGATACTTGGCTAACATGCCACCCAAAAAGGGAACTTCTACACCAAATAAGCCTCCAAACAATCCTACTTGGACTCTTGATGAAGGTGAAGAAATGCGTAGGGA